>JAXRKP010000780.1:185000-210000 GCA_037039925.1 Doris montereyensis | reverse complement strand
TTCTTTTTTTTGGGGGGTGGGGGGGGAGATCATGAGGAGCCAGTGAGTTTGGATGGTGAAGGCTGCACGACACCTATCTATTTCATATTTCCATCGTCTTTATACACATTGTTTCTTTTCCAAGACAGTCTATCGATTATATGTATTTATTATATATATATATATATATATATATATATATATATATATATATATATATATATATATATATATATATATATATATATATATATATATATATATATATATCTTTTATTGAATCTTTTTATCTTATTTAATTTGTTACTGTTTTTTCTTTCAGGTATGGAGAGGATATAAAGGCAATGTGTATTTTGAGCCTATGTCTATCAAGAGTATGGTGCACTCCAATGACAGTCTGTATAGCCTTCAAAACCACCTGACTTTAAGTCGACACAATCCGCGTCTCTAGCACCAACCCGCGCTACAACTGCTGGAACTAAAAAATCTTATCGTCTAGTCAACTCCTCGCCTCAAGTTTTCATTATGGATAAACACAATGTTGTCAGATCTGACAACTACGACATCGAACAAGATTTGCGCTTCATTGAGGGGATAGAATCAACGGGAAGTTTAGCAGTTAGACCACCAAGTAGTCACATGACCCATGTCAACGTCCCCAAAAGTCCACCGAGTAGTAGTCAAAAAGGAAAGAGGTTATTACAAAAACGGGAAAGGATTGTGGAGGCTCTAATTTCCATAACATTCAGAATACAAATGCTCCTATTAATGATAATAAAAGTTATAATAATACTAACAAAAAGGTAGTAAGGGTGCATATCAGGGAGGGCGCGAACATTACTCATCTAAAATCTCACATATCTGGTAGCAGCCGAAAGAGCTCTTTGGCAAGCTCCAAAATTTCCACTCGCAGACACCAAAGTTTAAGCGCTGGTTCTAAAGCCAAGTCCACTCAGGATTTGATGATCAGCGGGGACAAGTTTGCTCTGCCAACCGTCATGTCGCCCATTTTGAGATCTAGCACCAACGATCAGTATAATCAACGACGACCCCTTACAGAGAGTCCCGATCTGTACAAAGAGTATGCGGATATGACATCCATGGACAGAGTTCACGTCAGCATGGAGCATATGGATATAACTGATGATGGCTACAATAGAACAGGAGCCTATGATCAACGGGATACCTATCCAGAGGCCACCACTCCATTTGTTGACATAAGCTTTAAAAAGGCCACTGTTGATTCTTACTAACGTATTTGCAGGTGAAAGACAAACAGTGAGGCAAGGGGCATGTTGAAAGTGAAGGATAATGACATTAAATAATATAAAAGCCCCATAGGAACAAAGAGAGACAAATACAAGGAATAATCTTTGGTCCCCATGGGTATTGAACCTGCAACCTCTGCATCGGCACCCATCGCCTCACCGTGAAAGGAAAGCGAAAGCGCTCCGCCGACAAAGCTGACTACGCTCCTAAATTTTTCCTTAAAAAGGAGTTCATGTAAAAGGTCATTCGCATGAATTTGTTCATGACTAGCAGTTATATTCGCTAACAGTTCGTTCCTGTGGAGCATAGTTGGTAGCATGCTTTCTTTCATGGTGAGGCCATACGGTACATGTACACACAGTGGTCATGGGTTCAATCCCATTGTGACGAAAGATTGTTTCTGTCATATTCCTTGTACACGTATTTGTCTTGTCTTTGTTCCTATGGGTCTTTAATATTATTTAAATTTAATGTCATCATCCTTCACTTTATAGATGACAGGGAACAGAACATTTCTGTGATGTGTTCGTGCCTTGAATTCCAGAGTGAATTATTTTTCCACCTGTATATATCATATTGATCGATCAAGTAGATATTTGTGGACATTAAAGATCCTCTGGGAATTAAAAAATTAAAATTCCGAAAATCTTACCCAAAACATGAGACTACTGCTTTTGGTGGAAACTGGATAATCAAAAGTCTGTCATCTGATGAGAGTCGGTGTCATACTTTACAAACATGCCCAAAATCACTGCATTGCGTTATGATTTACTAGATAGAATTCCATTATGAAAACATAATAAAAAGACATGGCCAATAATTATAAGTTTTAAAGATAGAATGTCTATGATAAGCTAAGATTTGTTTTGTTGATATTCATTGGTATGTCTATGATAAGCTAAGCTTTCAAGGATTTGTTTTGTTGATATTCATTGGTCTCCCGTGGCATATTTTATATTCTTTTAGGTTGGTAGAGGTATTCTGTTTGTGTTTTAAGTAAAAAGAAAGACATTTATTTTTTAAGTCACCTTTTATGATGTGAAATCTTGAATGTGAAGTTTTTTTTCATGGACATATCTTACACTCAGCTTACTGATATTTCAACTTTGATTGACAATCTGATTTTAAATATTTCAACTTCACCAGGTTTTGCAGATACATGCTTTTTTTCCCTGATGAAAGAAGAAATTCTAAGACTAATCATCCAATTTGTCTCAAGTGTTAGCAGTTTCAGTTTTAAACACACAAAGATATTTGGTTGATCAGCCATTTTTCAACGTTTTCCATAAAAAAGACATTCTCTTGTTTATTCTATCATTTAAAATCAAGTTGTTTTCCATATAAACATCAAGAAATATTTATCGCTCTTTGTAATGATGACATCAATAACATTATTCTGTTGATATCTGTTTAATACGTATTATAAGAGTTGACCAAATGTCATAAGAATCTTTATTCTAATAATTGTTAACTGTTGTCTTGCTGAATTTTGTCTTCTGCTTAACCTCAGGTATTGTAAACACAAGCATTTTAGAATTGAAAAATGGCAATGTAAAAATTGCCTTTATTCTACTACTCACTTCAAGCAGCATTATTAAAAAAGACAAATATTTGTTATGTACTTATTAAACCATAACTCATTCAGCCCTGTCACTAAGTATACTCGATAAGGATTTATTGCTATGAGAGCTGTGATGCTGAATATACTCAGTTTGTTGACCTACTGTGAATACTGTCGTAATACAACACAGACATCGTTTACCCACTTCTCTGTCATTTTCATTGGTCGATGCCAAGGAAATAACACTAATAATAGGATGAATGTGTAATGTTTCTGTAAATAGATTGAACACACAATGTGAGACAACAAAGTGTGTAAAAACTACTGTGTTTGCGGTTTACACACCTGTCAGTCAGTCAGTTTTGTGAAAAGCACTGGAAGAAGTTGTAAGCATTGATTCTCACTTCAATAATGAATCAGACGTTCCAAATGTATCATAAAAATGACATGCAATAGAAATTATAAATCTAAAATGACTTTTGAGACAGTTTCTTAACTTTTATCACTCAATCCAAAATCTAGACCTTATGTTTGTGTGCAAAGAATTAATATTAGTGTTGTGTGTTATCACAAAATTCAATGACAAGTTTCAGTATGTAAATAGAAATAAATAAAAGCGTCCTTATACTTGTAATATGCTGTTGATCAATAATAGTGTATCCATCACTGTCTAAGTATGAAAGTGATTGACTTGTTGGGTTTTTTCCACAATAGTTTTAAAATTGGTCAAAATTCCCAGCACCATCAGGGCGTTCACCAGGATTGGACGAATGAGTCAACTTCTATAGCTAAACAATGAAACGTAAAATAACACATTTAAAATCAAAGGTAATTCAGACTTCCCATTTACATGTTTGTGATCAAATTTGGCTTTTCATGGAAGAGTTGTATTAATGGCCAAATTCTGATTGAAAGTAACTTTCTTCATCTTCATAAAATTTGTGCCTCGTCGTGTAATGAATGATAAAAAACATGTACATATCCAATTTTCATACAATGCGTAACAACTGTAACTTTTTCTATCATTTACACATTGCTAGCATTATTTAGCTTTTGCTTATGTTTATTTGTATTTGAATATTGAATTTCCGTCCATTTTCAGCTTTCTGAATGTAACAAAAAAATAAGACGTGTCGTCAATGTCAAAACTCAACTGTTCAATTGAAATTACTCCATGATGCCTTGACTGTAGCAACCATCAGAATTATTTAAGAACTAAAGCTCTTCGCTCTCTCTAGATTGAACGTCGAGTTTTTGAACTCTGAGAGAGCCCTTGAAACAGCAATCATTGTCGCTTTCAATACTTTCCTGCCTCAGTTGGCTCGAGACGAATTATGGATACCTGTGGCTCAATTCTTTGGCGGTCAGGTGATGCCATAGTTACATTGAGTAAAGAGGGGCCCTCCTTTCAATGCCAAAGCTCGATTAATCCCCTCTTGAAGGCAAAGGACTAAAGCTCTTCAATATATGAATGTTTTATCATTTATTTAGTATTGGCTATTCAAAACCCTTTTCGTCTTCATAACTTGACAAAGTCAATTATTGAGTACATTGTTTTATGGTCATTATTGTCATTGCACATGATTCTGAATTTAGCCAGGCAAGGAAGATTTAATCAAATTTTTCAAGCTTTTTGTTAAAATCTGGAGCAAAGACAAGAAATACCAGTTGTCATTTTTTGTTTTCAGTTTACACATAAATTGATTTAAATGCTATGCAAAACTGTTATTGTGTTACTGATATTATGAATAATTGTGAGTATTAAAAAAATGCTTGTTGTTCCTAATAATTCCCATCCAACTTCTAAATCACATTCAAACCTGATGAATCAATCAAAGGTAAATGTATTATATTCAATGTGACATGACTCTGTTAAAGTAAATGCTTATGGAAGCTTGTGTTAATTGTTAGTGTTAGTATTATACAAACAGCTTTTATTGCCAGATGATGTTGAAAAGTGAAAAAATTAAGCTGTATTTCCTCCTATTATCCTTCAGGTTTCCAGTTTGTTACCTGGAAAGAGGAGGAAGGGAAGTGTCTTTTATGAAGGGTGACTCATGTTTTTGATGTCGTGTGATATGATAATTCCCTGTGATTTATACAATTGATCTTTCTGTTTAGATTATCAATATTTACTATATTGTACATACACTACCAACTTGTTTGTTTTATCTTCTCCTATGGATATTAAAAAATGATTTCTGACATTAAAATCAAACATAATCAATCAAATCTAGCTTTCACTATTGGTTTTTCCTTCATATTAACATAACAGTACATGTACACTATATTAAAAAGAAACAAAACTGTTTATTTATGTTCATCTGATTGGAGTAACAACATCTCTTACTTTAGAGTTATCCTTACTTTGATTTTCAGGTCCATGTCTTACAGTTCTATTCTTCAACTAAAACCCGAGGTGGGTAGAAGAAAAGCAAATGCAAAATAAACAAAATATCTCTTATAGTAAAATGTTTTCTGTTTTCATTGAAATTTAGCCAAAACCCTACAAAATCAATTCACACTAACGCATAGAACCATATAACGTTATTTTGTCACTATTATTCATGTAAGAAAGGGGATGACATTTTGTTAAACTAATAGTCAGTTTGCCCATGGCTAGAGCTTCCCGGCTAATGCTAGAAGTCTGTCTTCTTCTTCTTCATTATAATAACTGACCATCTCAATTCTTGACTAGTACTGTCACTGTCAGCACGTATATTTTGATTTAAAGTCACTGTCAGATATAATTTAAAGCTGTGATTAATATACGTTAGTCTTCAGTACTATTACTGAGTTTAATTTCTGTTGGCAGTCCATTCCACAGCCTTGCTGTGCTACTAGTGCTAGGGTAAAAATCGTTAGCGGTTGGTGGGCGCTAAATATTGGTCCTATTTCTTTCCCTTTACTTTTCCATGTACATCTGCTGCTTCTTAACGTCGTTAGTGTGGGATCCTTTCCCATCATAATGTGTATGGTTCATTCCTTGGTGTGACATTGTATGAGAAAAGTGGGCAATTGGCGGAGCGGCTGGTAGTGGTAGTTCCTACTTCTTTCCTTTCATTCTTTCACTTATCTTTCACTTTGCTGTTTCCTCTTTCTTAAATCACACTGAGATCACTGCTTATGGTGGACTGAGTAAATTTCAATGAAATGAAATTATGACAATAAAGGGTCACACCTTGCCTTCCTAAGTAAAACACCTTGCTTCTTTTAGTTAAAACGATAAAGTATCACATTTTCTCTTCGGTGTCACCTTTAAAAAAAACTAAACGAGATTGAAATTTTTAAAAAATACACAAATAGGAATAAAGAGAAAATACTTTAAAAACATTGATATCTTGTAAACAAACAAACAAAACAAACATAATAGGACAAAAGAGGGCTTTCACTGCCAAAGGCAAGAATTAATTAATACAAACAATAAGATTTAATTCAAAAATCCAAATCAGTACAATTATTTTTTGTGGAATAATAAATATTCAATTCTATTTTATAAATACAAAAATTCTTTAAGAAGATAAACAAATAAAAAAGCATGGACACTTTTATGCCTGGACGGAATATAGTAATTTTGATTGACATTTAACCTAGGACGATATGTATTAGACAGATAGATAGAATGATAGTTAGAGAGACTATCAGACAGATTAAGTTGATAGATAGATATGTAGAAAGTTAGACAGACATATGTATATGTTATACTACCAGTGAATGATTTAACTATAAAACAATGTGAGATTCCACGACTATGTTGACACAAACCAAAAGAAAATGGAATAATTTTACTCCTCTTTGACCTGAATGATATTCCTCAAGTTATCAATTATCATCACAATATAATATATTAAAACTAGGTATCATAGTTTAATTTGTTAGGCCTAGGTGTCACAAGATCACAGACATGATGGCCATATAGGTTCATTTTAGAGATAAGTAAATACGGATTAACAAATAGATTAAGGAATTTAATTTTATGAGTCCTACTTTAAGTATTTCTTTTCCAAACAAACTTCAAAGGTTTCACTTGCTCAATAAATACATTCTTTTGTAACAAAGAAGACAAAAGAAAGCACAAACCCAAAACAAACAAATCGAATTCAGTCAACAAATAAGTTTCAAAGAGGATATTCCAATGATTACATAAACAGGTAAAAACTCAATGTATTAAAATCAACAATAAAAGAATACAACAGTTGTAGTTGTAGTAAAATCTAAAAATAGAAAAAATCACAAGTAATATATTTCAGATAAGAATTTTAGTCATATCACAGAGAATAACAGGAATGGTACTAAAAAGAAGAACAAAATCTTTTATTTTAGTCATTTTTGAGGAACAACGCTGCTCCCACTGCAGCCATTGGTTCAGATTGCCACCACATGGAATGTCGAGGCGTGCTACAATGCGGTCACGAGTACTTGAATAGTAGATGGGTACCGAGATGGTCTCCTCCATGCCGTATGGCTCTGGTGCATCCTGAAATAATTGAAATTCAAGACGTTGACTTTGACAATACGCTGTGAAGGTATTTAAAACAGGTGAATAACTTGATGGATACAAAAACTCATCATTCTGTGTACAAGGTACGAGTATATATCAAAGCTGAGACGAAAGATTGAAGAGAACATGTGTAAAGACAGAGCGAAAACCACAAGCACCAGCCAACAAAACCAGCATGCTCTCATCATGATGTACCAGAATACATGACTCACTTTACTTTGTAAACCTGTTCATTTAGCAAAACATTAAGTTGTCTCATTTCAGAGAGAGACAGAGAAGACAGAGAGAAAGAGAGTTAAGTGAGATGAATTCTGGCCAACCTGTCCAATTAACAATCACTTTGCAGATTTTTTAAATGATTGAAAGTTTCCCCACCATTTAAAAAAAAATAATTAACATTTAACTTAAAAGTTACCGAATCAAAGATATTCAAGGCTATAGGGGAAAGCTTAAGAAAAGGAAGAGCTTAAATAAGAAATCATTCTGTAATTTACTTGTGAATCTCCTTCTTCATAATGACTGACTTACTCAATTCTAAAGTTTTGTTGTCAACTTTGGCCACTTCATGAACATGAAGAGACGGGGGGGGAACAATGTCTACAAAAATTGAAGGCTAACAAATACAAGAAAAAATACAATGCACACCCAGAAAATCTTTTCATAAGAGAAAAAATAAACAGCAGAGACTGCTTTCATGAAAGATTGAAAAGACGGCATAAAGTAAAAAAAGGAAAAACCCAAAGAAATAAAGACAACTTTACACAGTTGATACCAGTTTGGCCTCCTGAATGTGGCAAAACAACCCAAAGATATAAAGTATGGACAACTTTACACAGTTGATACCAGTTTGGATTCTGAATGTGGCAAAACAGCCCAAAGATATAAGTATGGACAACTTTACACAGTTGATACCAGTTTGGCCTCTGAATGTGGCAAAACAACCCAAAGAAATAAAGTATGAACAACTTTACACAGTTGATACCAGTTTGAATGTGGCAAAACAACCCAAAGAAATAAAGTATGAACAACTTTACACAGTGATACAGTTGATACCAGTTTTACACAGTTGATACCAGTTTGAATGTGGCAAAAGAGGAATGAGAAAGAAGAGATGTCTGAAACTGAAACACTTGAATTGAAACCAAGAAGAGAAGAGCAATTCTATTCTGCTCAGAATACCTAATTATCTCGGAGCAAACTATTTATTTATAATATTTTACACTGCTAGAGTGACTAAGTCTGTTTACCTTTGGAATCCACGACACCGTACAAGTGGGAATGGCTGAGACGGTCGGAGAATCTCTCTGGTTTTCAGACAACCTGTTGCCATCAAAGCTACAGCCTTCCAGTTGTAAACCCCCAATGCTGATAGCTGTCCGCGCCCCTTGTATAGATCCACGCCAGGTGCAAGCAAATTTCAGACTGTCCATGGAGCATTTCATTTCTCTGCAAAAGCATTAATTAGAGCAATATAATATAAGAAGAGAGTCTTTTGGGAGCAACATTTTGAAAAGTATTTTGATGAAGAAGAATATGTCTTAAAAGCGACATTTCTCAAAACTGTGTGCCTAAAATACATAGATATAAACTGAAAGGAAGCAAAAGCAAAGCATGAAAGCATCCCACAAGTTGGCAATACATTATTTTGGATAAGAGGGGAATATTTTTGTTACTTGTTATTTGTTTTTAAATGGTATCTTAATTTCTAAACAGCAAAATTGAAATAGCAACAACAATCACCATCACCATCATGATTATCAGTTGATTATCATCGTAATCACAATAAAAAATCTTTCCGTTTGCTTCCTTTCAACAAATGTGTTTTTTTGTTGTATGGAGATTAAAAATTTGTAAGCTTATGATCATTTTTTTAAAGGTCAATCAAGACCCAAATATACAGCGATAAAATGTACAGGAAAAAAGTAAATTAAAATAAGATAGATAAGATAATTTTATTAATCTCACATGAGAAACTTGACTTGCTCACATATTTCACTGTCAAAGTTACAAGTGAATTTCTATTTAAGCATTCAAAAATTAATGGAAAAGGTGAAGTGAGGTAGAACAATTGTGTTTCATAATGTGTGCAAATAAAGTGCAGATGTAATTACAAATAAAGTTACTTAATAAACAAAACAATGTGAAACATGAATGTTCAAATGTTCTTCAAGACAGGCTTGTAAACAAATGCAACATGACAATCTAAAATGCCTGATAGAAATAGTCTAGTAACAAATGCAACATAAATCTAAAATGCCTGATAGAAACAGTCTAGTAACAAATGCAACATGACAATCTAAAATGTCTGATAGAAACAGTCATGCACATCTTGTGCAGATGCAACATGACAATCTAAAATGCCTGATGGAAACAGTCTAGTAACAAATGCAACATGACAATCTCAAAATGCCTGATAGAAATAAAACAAAAACATGACAATCTTGAAAAATAGTTTAACTGCAACATAAATCTATAAGAATGTTCAAATGTTCTTAACAAATGCAACATGACAATCTAAAATGCCTGATAGAAATAAGTAACAAATGCAACATGACAATGACAGTCTATCTGCAACATGAATGCCTGATAGAAACAGTCTAGTAACAAATGCAACATGACAATCTAAATGACAATCTTAAATAAAATGCCTGATAGAAATAGTCTAGTAACAAATGCAACATGACAATCTAAAATGCCTGATAGAAACAGTCTAGTAACAAATGCAACATGACAATCTCAAATGCCAGATAGAAATAGTCAGTAACAAATCAACATAAAATGCCTGATAGAAATAGTCTAGTAACAAATGCAACATGACAATCTAAAATGCCTGATAGAAATAGTCTAGTAACAAATGCAACATGACAATCTTAAATGCCTGATGGAAACAGTCTAGTACTGTACCTTGCAATGTGCTGGCGGAAAGCATTCAAGAATGTGTCTGGTCTAAAGAGCTCTGCCAAGTCCAGGGTTTCCTGAGAAGAGATCCTGACTCTGCACGGTCAACCCAGATCTGAATGGCAGATGCCCGTGTCACAAGTCCCTTCAAGTACTGCACCGGATCCTCTGGACCATCCCACTGTCCTAGCCAATTGATTGGAGTCTGAAATGGATAGTCACACAAAAATCACATACAATAATTAAGTTAAATTTAAATCTTGCAGCAATTGTTTGCAGTCCCAGTTTTCTCACTAACCACATACACATATATATTTGTAGGCCTACACATGTATATACAGACATGACAGGAGTCATGCAGGAGGATGATTCACTTAAATATAAAATCTACATTACGGTAACTCATGATTGAAACCATGACTATTAAGATATATATTGTATATCCACTATCGTTTACAAAACTCTCAACAGCAGCAGCCCCATTTACATCAAAGATCTTTTGAATTTGTATACTCCGACAAGAAACCTTAGATCAAATAATAAAATGTTACTCCTGGTAACACCTAAAATAAATCGCAGTATAGTAGAATATTTTTATAGTGCCTTTACTTCCAAAACCTAAAGTGCTAAATAGTATTATTACGTCATGTATCATTATTATTAATGTCATTATTATCCTTTTTAGTATTATTATCTCTCTCTCTAAGTCCCTAGTTGAAAATGAAGACATTAAACTTTTTAAAAACTCAGTAGTAGTTATGAAAACCAGTCTTACTATTCATCCATGCATTACAATGACATTTTTACAATACAATCTATCTACCAGTCGAATGAATTTTATGATTAACCATCGGGGTCATAATTATCTGTTATGAGCCGCAAGTCGAGAGAATTCTTGTGTAATGCTTAGTTTTTAATTGTAATAAGATCACGGCTAATGAGTTGTTGAAATAGAAACTATACATAAGCATACAGCAAGACAACATGTCAAACAAAAACAATTGTTACAACTATCGAATCAGCAAGTACCATGTACAAGTTCTAGCATCACACACAACTTGCAAAGTCAAAGATTGAAAGATACAGAAAACAATACTCCACTCCCCACCCCACTCCAAATAGAGAAGACAAGTCGTACCTGAAGAAGACCTCTATTGACATTGCAGAGTTGTTTTTACCATTTTTCTTTCTGTGTGTTTGGAATTATTTATTAGTTTTGTTCTTGATTTTTCGTGTTTGGGGCTTTGATTTTGTTTTTGGATTTGGCTTTTACTTTTTTTACCTTTACTTTGAGGTTGGAGGGATCGTGTAGTGGGGTTCTTGATTTTGTTTTGTTTTTGGATTTGGCTTTTTACTTTTTTACCTTTACTTTGAGTAATGGGTTGGGGGGGGGTCGTGTGGTGGGGTTTTTGATTTTGGACTCATTTCCTCACTTTCGTTGTTTGCCTCAGAATAAAGTTTTTAATACGTCCACAGACAAATTTATTTCAGTTTTGTCGCGACGATGCGACTCAATAAGGACAACCTTTTATTTTAATTTTATTTTAGCTCAAAGTCTGATTCTAGATCGATATTTAAAGATTCTAACATTTATGAGAAACGATTTATTTATTTTTTGCGTTTTTTTCCCCCTCCAGATCTAGATCTAGATAAGCTCTTGACAAAGTTTAAAACTAAAACAAAAACAAATCATACACTACCCACGACTAGATCTAGATCTAGATATCTAGAATATTGATCTAATAAATCTAGATTCTAATAAAGATCTAAATTTTATGGTCAAACATACAATACAACATGACCACCAACTATCATTATCGATATAATCAGATCTAGCCTGACGATAAACTGGCCACACGTCTCGATATGGACCTGGATTTATTTCACACAATGAAAACGATAACCAAAATACTGAATAAATTATTTTCTTAAATACCGTTATGGTAAACACAAACACCCCATTCCCTCAGACACATTCATAAATACTTGTAATAATAAAACATGTATAAATCTATACCCAGTCCATCCCCAACCTTATATCTCCCGCTTCAAAATAATCTCTACAACAGCACAACACGGGCTTGTGCTATTTTGAGAACTATGAACTCGTATTATTTCCCTTAGTGAAGGGAGATAAATTTGAATGCTCAGTCAATTTTATTTCATTTTTTTTATATTAATGCATGAGAAAATGTAACAAAAACATATCAAATAAAAGGACTAAAGAAATAATACATGATTTTCTACGGAATAAGTTTACTACTCTTGAAGAAATACTTATAGATTACGAAATGTTATGTGGTAAGCAAATATACATCACCCTCAATAATACTGATATAAAGTTCTGTGGGTGGTGACCATGCCCAAATTTCGGTGTTAAAGATCCCGACTTATTGAGGTCGTGGGTTCGAATCCTATTTTTTTTGTCGGTCGTTTCGATGAAACGACTATTATAATATATCACAATGTAATTATGAAAGGTTTTATGAACATGAAATGATATACGCGTCCAGGTTGATCTGTTTGCTGATTCTTTGAGAATTAGTGGAACCTCTCCCAGTTTCACTGGCCTTTGAGACCGGACTTACCGATTGTCTTTCGTTACTTATTGATTGTGATGTGTTCCATTTTAGCACACAACCCACCCCCCCCCCCCCCACACACACACACCGAAAACTCATTGCTTACTCCTACGCGTAGATCTATCAACTAGCTACATGTGGTCTAGATATACGAGAAGATAATCAGTCACAAAAGCTTTTGTCGCTTACTAAGCGATGTTTATGCTTGCCAAGACTATGACCCATGCAGCTGAGTTTCAGTACGTATGTATGTATGTATGTATGTATGTATTATGTATGTATGTATGTATTATGTATGTATGTATGTATGTATGTATTATCTGTATTTGTAGAATCCCTACTAGGATGTATGTATGTATTATGCATGTGTGTAATGTATGTGCGTATATGTGTATGTATGTGTGTATGTATATACTGTATGTGTGTGTGTGTATTATGTGTGTATGCATGGTGTGTGTACCTACATTGCATGTATGTATGTAGACCTATGTATGTATGTATGTGTGTATATATGTTATGTATGTACGTATGTATGTATGTATGTATGTATGTATGTATGTATGTATGTATGTATGTATGTATGTAAGAATGAATGAATAATATATATGCATGTACATTTGTATCTATGTGTCTATGTATGTCTATAATATGTATGTGGTGGGTGTTGTATGTATATCTGTGTGTACCCTCATAATATGTGACTAGATGATAATATGTATGTGCAAGATTAAACGTGCGCATAAAAAGTAAACATGAAGATACAGAGGAGCAGAGAATGTTTATCTCATTCATCTTTCAACAAAATACACAGATTGAATGTCATTGAATGTTATTCCTTTAAAAATAACTTTGACTAGATCTATATATCCAAACTCATCGATCATGTTTATAGATTCATATACAGCCTTGGCGTCGAGGGCCAAGCGGTTAGGCTGCTGTACTGGGGATCATGAGGTCCCAGGTTCAGATCCTAGCAAAGCTAGGTCCAACGTTTGTATTTCTTGGGAAAGACATTTAACACGCATTTTCCCAATCAGCCCAAGTGCCAATGGGTACAAGCACTAGCTTGACAGTAAAATAAAATTGCATTTTTCCTTCCATACATGCAGGTCCCTACATAAATTCCAAACGTCATTTGTCTTTCCATAAATTTCAAATGTCATTTGTCCTTCCATAAATTCCAAACGCCATTTGTCCCTGCATACATTTCAAACGTCATTTATCCTTACATACATTTCAAACGTCATTTATCCTTACATACATTTCAAACGTCATTTATCCTTACATACATTTCAAACGTCATTTATCCCTACATAAATTTCAAACATCATTTATCCCTACATAAATTTCAAACATCATTTATCCCTACATAAATTCCACACGTCATTTGTACCTACATAAATTCCATACATCATTTTTCCCTACATACATTTCAAACGTCATTTATCCCTACATAAATTCCAAACGTCATTTATCCCTACATAATTCCAAACGTCATTTATCCCTACATAAATTCCAAACGTCCACACTTCGCGAATGTCATTTGTCCCTCCATACATCCTAAACGGCATTAGTTCCTCCATACATCCCAAACATCATTTGTTTCTCCATACATCCTAAACATCATTTGTTCCTCCATACATCCTAAACATCATTTGTTCCTCCATACATCCTAAACATCATTTGTTCCTCCATACATCCTAAATGTCATTTGTCCCTCCATACATCCTAAACGGCATTACTTCTTCCATAAATCCTAAACATCATTTGTTCCTCCATCATCCTAAACATCATTTGTTCCTCCATACATCCTAAACATCATTTGTTCCTCCATACATCCTAAACATCATTTGTTCCTCCATACATCCCAAACATCATTTGTTCCTCCATACATCCCAAACGTCATTAGTTCCTCCATACATCCCAAACATCATTTGTTCCTCCATACATCATAAACGTCCTTTGTTCCTCCATACATTCTAAACATCATTTGTTCCTCCATACATCCTAAACATCATTAGTTCCTCCATACATCCCAAACATCATTTGTCCCTCCATACATTCCAAACGTCACCTGTCCCTCCATACATCCCAAACGTCATCTGTCCCTCCATACCTCCCAAACATCATTTGTCCCTCCATACATCATAAACCGCATTTGTCACTCCATACATCGCAAACATCATTTGTCTCTCTGTCCCTCCGAAAGTCATTTGTCCCTCTGTACCTCCCAAACACCATTTTTCCCTCCATACATCCCAAACGTCATTTGTCCTTCAATACATCCCAAACGTCATTTGTCTCTCCGTCCTTCCCAAAAGTCACTTGTCCCTCCGTACCTCCCAAACATCATTTGTCCCTCCATACATGCCAAACATCATTTGTCCCTCCATACATCCCAAGCATCATTTT
This sequence comes from Doris montereyensis, assembly GCA_037039925.1. NCBI lineage: Eukaryota > Metazoa > Mollusca > Gastropoda > Nudibranchia > Dorididae > Doris > Doris montereyensis. Next base: position 194,798 of record JAXRKP010000780.1, on the reverse strand, counting down.
TCCTTCCATATATCCCAAACGTCATTTGTTCCTTCATACATCTCAAACGTCATTTGTCCCTCCATACATCCCAAACATCATTTGTCCCTCCATACATGCCAAACGTCATTTGTCCCTCCATACATCCCAAATGTCAATTGTCCCTCCATACATCCAAAACATCATTTGTCCCTCCATACATCCCAAACATCATTTGTCCCTCCATACATCCTAAACATCATTTGTCCCTCCATACATCCCAAACGTCATTTGTCCCTCCATACATCCCAAACATCATTTGTTCCTCCATACATCCCAAACATCATCCCAAACATCATTTGTCCCTCCATACATCCCAAACATCATTTGTCCCTCCATACATCCCAAACATCATTTGTCCCTCCATACATCCCAAACATCATTTGTCCCTCCATACATCCCAAACATCATTTGTCCCTCCATACATCCCAAACGTCATTTGTCCTTCCATACATCCCAAACATCATTTGTTCCTCCATACATCCCAAACATCATTTGTCCCTTCGTCCCTCCCATGAAGTACCGGGTTTGAATCCTAACAAAGCTAAGCCTGACGTTGTGACACTTAACTCGCATTTTTCCCACTCAACCCAGATGCAAATGGGTACAAGCACTAGCCTGGGAGTAAACACCTGCATTAGACTAGCATCCTGTCCAGGAAGTGATAACTATTACCCGTTCTGCTTCACACTATAGATACAGGACTCTATGAGTCGTAATGGCCTTGAAGGAACTTTTGTCCTTAATATACATAACATATTACGTAGTTCCTTCAAAACTGAGAGTCGGATAACATTCTCCTGGGACGATTACTCATCAATTTTAGAAGAGCAAAATATTGAATGTGGAATTTGTAAAGCTTCTTTCTTATTCTTTGTTAACGGCACGTAAAGATTCTCTTCAGGTGTCTGGTGAAAGAAGTCTCTGTGATCTCAGTATTAAAATCAAAATGGCAAAGCGACTGGTTCAGTAAAATATATTCCTCTATTTCCTCATTTGTCTCTCTCTATCTCCATGTCTGTCCTTTTTTTTTTCACTTCTCAACTCGACAGCTCTGGAAAGACAACTTCAGATGTAACATTGCCAAGATTCGAACCCAGGACCTCATGATCTCAAACGTAGCAGCAGCAGCAGCCACACTTAACCACCGACGGCACTATTTTCTCTCTGTGGTAAACATAAATTCTTAAAACCCACAAGATGCTATCTAACCTTACACAACTTAATTATCTTATTCTTATTTATATTTAGATGGCACAGAGGTGACATCAGGAATCCTTTATTTCTGATTGTTTTCACACAAAAACCTTTGTCCTCCGATCATTGCGACTTCAAGCAGACATTTCAGTCTTTTGAGAAGTACAAAAAAATGCAATCTCTTAAACGGATGTGAACAAAATATAAATAAGAATTTCACACACACACACACACACACACACACACACACACACACACACACACATAACATTATTGACATACCTCTTGATTTAAAAGAGCAGCAGCCAGTTTCTGCACATCAGAAGTAAGGAGTTGTGTGCCCCTGATGACCTTGCTGAGAGACGCCAGAGATCCATGCACTGACTGAACCAACTTGATGGCATTGTAGCGCTCCAATAAAATAAAAGTCAGAATCGGGAATCGTGGCCAGCCTTCTCAGAGGGAGGCGATATCTTTGTCTGGATGAGATTCTGGCCCTGTGGGAATAGCAATGGATAAAATAAAACTACTGGCAACATTTTTAAGTAAATATATTATACTGATGCCAGTACATGCCCACATGAGTTCAAACAAAGATGTAAAATAAGAAAAATCACATTCTGTATGAAATCATTTACTTTCTAACTGTTTTGTTGTTTTTTTTACAAGATTACAGTGGACACCTAATGATATCTCAACACCAATGGGACCAGACATACCAAGTCAAGTAAAAAGAAGGTAAGAAAATAAACTATTCGACTAAGAAACCAGTAGACCTAGCCTCTTGGCTTCACACTTGCTGGAGCAGATTCGTCCGCACTCTTCAAAGTTTCTAAAAAGGAAAAAGAGGTACCGGTACCTGATTGATTTTCTTCCACACGTTGAGTATCGGCCCGAGCTCCGTAGCCCAGACCTCCTTGTCAAACTTGCTGGCCTTGGCATCAGATCGCTGCAACACCCGAAGCTGGCTGATAACTTGCACGCTGGTGATACGCTGAGTCGACCGTTCAATGTTTTCTGGCAACCCAAAGTAAGACGGTTTGTCAAACTCAGGTAGGCCTTCAATCACGTCAATGTAGTCCTGTTTCAATTGACGCAAAGCAAGCCAGTGAATTAGAAACAACATAAAATCTGAGATGAATTTTAAGGCACCACACCAAGCTTGTCCTTTTTTTTTTTTAATTATCAAAGGGATCATCCTGTTTTTCCTTTGAAAATGCTAAAACATCTTTAGTTATTCAACATGTCTGGTGTAATTTTATGGTTATCATAGGAGTTATAAAAAATGAATAAAAGAGACATTTATATGTCTTTTTATTCATTGCTGGTACAGAGCAAAATCGTTGTATCTCCAGATTAGATAAAAATTTGATAATCATTGTAATGATAAAAGTAGAAACAAATCTTTGTATCGATGTGTTGCATGTCCCACAAATTAAAAACAGTTCAACCATACTGTAACTCCAAGAAAATTGAAAGCTTGAAAACTTTGAACCCATTTTTCCTCAAAACGTCATATTTGTAGATACCACATTATTGCTCCCTTTCAGCAAAATGGTCTTGACTAAGAACAAAAATACAATTTCTTCAAATATGCAAGATGTTCTCTTTTTCCAATGATAGGTGTGTTACAGCAATGGGTATTTTGCTGCTGTTTATGTCATCTTCATAGCAAAAGTGTTTTGCACACAATCTGAAAGTTAATTGGTATTGACATAATGTTGTCTCCTATTCATGTCGATCATTGTAATAATTTTAATTTTCTAACGTATTGAACTTGATCTGACCATCAATGTTTTGGGTAAAATTCTGTCATTTTCAGCCAAAATCAACACAGAAGATGGGATGCTAGTCCTTGTGATGAACAAAAATTTTATTTTTAAAAAGATTAAGAATACGCCAAAGCACACTAATGACAGAAAAGAATGGAATTTAACTCACCCGTATGTTTGTAGAGACAGGCAATTTAAGAGGGCCCAGTCGTTTGTTTTTGCTTTGTTGAGAGATGATGGAAGCGTCAAAGAACTGCTTTAAATAGGATACCATGACGCGCATGTCAAAGGGGTTGTCTACCCTGCCACCATAAATTGCGAACTCAAAGAGACCATGGACAAATTTCCATTGAAGTTCTTCTCCTGCAAGTCCAAGACAAATCAATAGGTTCATGACATTTCAGGTAACTTATATTGTAATTAAATTCACAAGCTTGTATGGAAATGGAAAACCAAAATAAATATGTCCTGTACGTCATTTTATAAATCATTCATACGTTTCTCATTTTTGTTTCATCTGTGTGCTGATCTCAGGGACAACCACGAGAAAATAACACAATGAAAGACATACAACAAGGTGAAAAGAAAGAGGTAAGACCTGCCACCAGCACACATCAAATTTTTTCTTAAACCTTTCTTCAATGCAATTTTTCCATACACAGCTACATGTACACAAAGGATCAATTCACATGGTTTCTAAAGATTAAGTGAGTGACTGTTTCAATGGAAATGGTTTTAGCTCTGTTTTATCAATTAATAATGAATTGGTATGATCCACAAGATTAATTCAGGAGCCTGAAATTAGAGTTTTCATTCCTCTTGTGAAAAAATGTGTATATGTAAGTGTTGTGGTTCAGGGAGGGACAGAGAGACAGAGAGAGAGAGAGAGAGAGAGAGAGAGAGAGAGAGAGAGAGAGAGAGAGAGAGAGAGAGAGAGAGAGAGAGAGAGAGAGAGAGAGAGAGAGAGATAGAGAGAGAGAGAGAGGAAATAATAGGGATATACAGAGTGAGAGGCCAGCAAGGAGAATAAGGCACATGAGTTAAAGAGAGTCTAAAGATATAAGTGGGATGGAGGAGAGTTGTGGTTGGGGAGAGAGAATGGGGGTTTAAGAGCAATTGGACTCTGTTTTTAGAATTAATAATGAATTGGTCAGATGTATTTGTTTCAGGAGCCTTCATTAGAGTTTTCAAAAAATGTGAAAAGTGTTGTGGTTCAGGGAGGGAGAGAGAGAGAGAGAGAGAGAGAGAGAGAGAGAGAGAGAGAGAGAGAGAGAGAGAGAGAGAGAGAGAGAGAGAGAGAGACAGAGAGACAGACAGACAGACAGACAGACAGACAGACAGACAGACTTAGAGACAGAGACAGAGACAGAGATTTCCAGAAGAGAGAGAGAGAGAGAGGGAAAGAGGGAGAGAGAGAGAAGAGAGAGAGAGAGAGAGAGAGAGAGAGAGAAAGAGAAAGAGAGAGAGAGAGAGAGAGAGAGAGAGAGAGAGAGAGAGGGAGGGAGAGAGAGAGAGAGAGAGAGAGAGAGAGAGAGAGAGAGAGAGATAGAGAGAGAGAGAGAGAGAGAGAGAGAGACAGACTTCAGACAGACAGACAGACAGACAGACAACAGAGAAAAAGACAGAGACAAAGAGAAAGAGGGAAGAGCGAGACATGAATTGTTTATAATTAAAGAGAGGAGAGAGAGAGTGATATATTTAAATGATTACAGTTCAAACAGATAGCCATGACATAAGCTCTAAAGGGAAAGAAAGAGACCAAAAGACAGAAATCTAGAAAATGCAAGGGGAGATGGGAAATGGGGAGATTATTGATCAAAGGGGTGTCAAGGATTAGAGGTCAAGAGATTAAACTAAAACAATAGGTGTGATTAGAGAGAGAGAATTGAGAGAGATGAATGATAAGAGAGAGAGAGAGAGAGAGAGAGAGACAGACACAGTAAAGGCTGTTAAAAGAATTCAATGTTAGTGACCATTTAGAGAGATAAATACGATGTGCATTTGTTATAAACAGACACATTGTCTGAATGGAAATATCACATTATCAGAAAGCATATCCAGACATACAGGGAGAATATGACACTTCTAGAGAAATTTTAAATTTCCAGAGAGACAACTTCAGACAGACAGTTTATACAAAGAGGGAGGAGAAATAGACCAAAAGAGAGGAAGACAATGATTGTTTATAAGGAAGAAGGAAATAGATGCAGAGATGATAAATTTGTTACAAAAAGATGGCCCAGTTTTCCCATGACAACTCTAAATTGAAAGAATTCTTTCTTTTATGATTGTTTGTAGTTTAAAAAAGGAAAAGAGTGATAAACTTATAACAAAATGATAATGATAAACTTAGTTTTTAACCAACCTTCATTCCATGTCTCTCATTCATAACATAACATTAGACATGAAATTGTGACAATTCTCCAGTTAGAAAATATTAGGATAAATAAGAGGAGAGAAATATCATCAAAGCCCAGACATAACTTCTATGGAGAATATGAATCAGAAAGCATATCCAGACAATCAAGATGCTATCTCACAAAAAATGACCAATTAAAATTTTGAATTGTTTATAATTAAAAGGGAAAAGAGTGATACTGTTGTTAAACACGGCAAGTCCCCAATGTTTATAAGGGATAAAAGAGTGATAAATTTGTTCAAATGAAAAGATGGCTTCTTTCCCCAACTTCATAAATAGTGGAAAAGAGTGATAAACTCTAACCTAATGATGGCCCGTTTTTACAACCTTCATTCCATGTCTCTCATTCATAAGATAACATTAGACATGTAAATTGTGACAATTCTCCAGTTAGAAGACGGTTAAGAGGAGAGAAAGCCCAAAATTATCATCACGTGACCAATTAAAATGGTTTACTGTCTAAACACGCAAGTCCCCAATGTATGGGATATTAGAATTGTCGTTCAAATTCCAACGTACGTATATGTAAAATAGTGGTTTAACCTTATAAGCCCGAAATTCCATACGTATAGTAAGATGGCTTAGGTATAAGCCCGAAATTCCATACGTATAGTAAGACGGTTTAGGTATAAGCCCAAAATTCCATACGTATAGTAAGACGGTTTAGGTGTAAGCCCTAACTTCCATACGTATAGTAAGACAGCTTAGGTGTAAGCCCAGTGTGTGCACAACTGATTATCTTTTTCAATTACTATTTTCTAGAGACCAAAAAAGTTATTAATAAATTTTAATAAAAAAAGTATGGCATAGTGTTTGCAGCCGTTTGATGTTTTATTGCAAGTTTTGCCTCTTTTGAAAATTATGTCAGGTAGACTTACTTTAGGCAGTTTCAACAACGATATGTAAACATCCACATCAATGAAATTAATAATAAATTCCAGTTAGTAAAATGAATGTTCACAGCAATGACACTGAAAATGATTAGTTTCAATTCACACACTACACTACCTGATCCACTACTTCTGAGAGCTTTTTCATCGTACAGGACTAAGAAAAATAAATATTGCGGTTAAGTCATATAAAATTATGATATATATGTGTACATACAACACAATTCACTAAATGAAAACTTTAAATGATGCGATACGGTCAGAACAAGAAGATGAGAACTGTGATACATATTGATTTGAGTTGAAGATATGGTATTTTTCCCCCTTTTCATTTCTGTCTTGGATTTGTGCAGCACGGTATCATGGTAAATTTTGTATCAGGCATCACATATATCAAAAACATTTGTAACCTTTCTAACATATTTTTTATGATTGAATAATTATCATTGAATAAAAGTAAAAATAAGCAAAATATCAGAATGTAAGCAAAGATTAGAGTATGAGCATAAATAAAATTAAGCTGGTGAGAATATTTCATTCATCAGCACAGTCAAAGAACTGAAATTTAACCCCATCCACCATATGTGATGATCTCAGGGCAAATTAGGAGGAAACAGCAAGTTGAAAGACAAGAAAAGGAGTGAAAGGAAAGAAATAGGACCTACCAGCCCAGCACTCACCAACCATCCATGCACAGTCACAGAAGTAGAAGTTAAACACGAACAAACCCAAGCACAAGACCGAATTAAACAAGAAAGAGAGAAGCACTGACAACAGGTTGGCATGCAAAACGATGGAACATTTTGACTTTGTCCATTAAAGAATGGGACAGCATATAAAAATAATGACAAATTCATTTTAGAATTTAAAAACTTTGAAAATGTCAGACAATTTGCATCTGAAATAATGCCTCACAAGCAACTTACACCAGAAACTCTGATGCGGAATAACGTCTTCTTTAAAACATTTGAAACTGTCATGCAGTAGGCATATATAACGTTATTCACAATGAACTGCTGTCATTATAGACAAATTTTCACTTCAAAGTGAAGGTGAATGTATAGTGGATTCGGTGCTCCCTTGTACTTCCCCCGGCTTTGATTTTTTTCTTACAGATATTGTAACCTTGTGTGAGAAGGCTATAAATCTCCATTTGAAGGACTACAGTCATGGTCAAAAGAAAGGCTTCACTTGCTTTTATAACAATTGCTTTTAGACGCTAGATTTTTAATAAAGGAAATATCTATTACTGAAAAGCCTATTCAATTCTACACGACACCCTCATGTAACAACGTGACAATCATCACCGATAGACTAAAGGCACGTTGCTCTCATGTAACAACGTGACAATCATCACTGATAGACTGAAGGAAATATTTATTACTGAAAAGCCTATTCAATTCTACACAATTTGATACCATAACGAATGCCCTACGCTTATTCAATGATTGTATACGAAACTTTAACCGTCAGAATATCAATTTTCTTAAAAGGAAATTTAAAGGAAAATACGCTGCATCCAATTGTTAACAGATGTGACACTTTTTGCAAGTTTATGTGAAATGGACCACTTTGCATGTTCATTAAATCCATGAACTAATGGAAATTGAGCACAACACTCTGACTTAGATGTCAAGATCTAGATCTAGAACTAGGTTCAGCCTACAGATTTTTTTAAACGCATACGATTGAGTTTAGAAGACAGGGCGAAGCTTTGGGTCAGCTGGAAGCAGGTCGGAGCGTAACAGATCTGATGTTGCCAGGGATGTTAATCATGCCAGATAAACTCTTTATCGTATTGTTAAGAAGAAGGATGAATTTGAAATCATCACTGATAGATTGAAGGCACGACGTCCTCATGTAACAACGTGACAATCATCACTGATAGACTGAAGGCACGACACCCTTATGTAATAATGTGACAATCATCACTGATAGACTGAAGGCACGACCCCTTATGTAATAATGTGACAATCATCACTGATAGACTGAAGGCACGACACCCCCATGTAACAATGTGACAGTCATCATTGATAAACTGAAGGCACGAAGCCCTCATGTAACAACGTGACATTTTTTGTCACTCTTTATGTGATATTTGGAAACAGATAGATCAAAATTTTATTCCCGCCATCGATGCCATGTCGAGTCAAATCTATCGTTCATCCACATGGAAAACATACGCATGAAATATTGAACTTCAAATAACATGGGCAAAGAATGCTCGCTTTTGATCATCCAGATTTAAACAATTTAAATTTAAATGAAATGAACAACTAGATTATTTCTTTTTTTAATTTCTCTTGCAAAAAGAATTTTTCAACTTGACGTTTATAGACTTTTGTATACTGGCTATTTGTTGGAGTATTGGTCTAGTTGAAGTATCAAAATCTTCCAATTTGAATGCAGAATAACGTAGATTAGCTTAAAACTTAATAGATCTAAACATCTGGTAACAGTGTAATCAAAAGTGAGTGAAGCGTTTCTTTTGATCATGACTGTATATCTCAATGCAACCCTTAATTTGTGGTATTGGATATGCATTTTGATCTATGCGGACATCTTGCATTGAAGTCAAAACTGGTCCTGAGCTCTCTCTCTCCTCAAAACTGTAAACATAGAGACAGAACAAGGCAGTGAGTTTGGCGTTGGTAGCCTAGTAGAGTAGTAGCTAAGTCGCCAGACTTGGGATGATGACATTCCATGTTCTAATCCCAACAATACTAGGTCTGGCCTAGTGTTCCTTGGGAAAGACACTTAACAGGCATTCTTCCCCGCTTAACCCAGGTGAAAATGGGTACCAACAACAGCTTGGGAGTAAAAAGCTGTGACAAACTAGTGTCCTGTTGAGGAGATGATTATTATGACCTGTTTCACTTCACGCTAGAGAAACTGGGATATATACGCCCCAGGTCTATAGGCTGTACGGACCTGAAGGAGCTTTACTTTTACGAAGCACTGAGCTTGTGAAATATATCCACCAATAAAGTAAATGAAGGAAACTAATGTGAATTACAACTTACCTCCTTTGCACAAGCGATCAATGATATCTGCACCAGCTCGCAAGTCCGAGGTGGAGAATTCATAAAATTTAGTCCATCCTTGCGGAATGTACACTCTTCTTTCTTGCATGATGGCGTGGAACCAGGACAAAGCAAACAGCGCCTGGGATCTCAATACGTTTCCTCCCCTGGCAACGTACTCTGGTGTCCACGATTCATACGTTCTAATCAGATTTCTCTTCACTCCTGGAGGAGCCTGTTGATATCACAAGAGAACCGTTTTTATAAGAGAGAAAAATCTTGCTTTTGACCAAGATTCATCAGTCCGTCATTCCGTCCATCCCTCCCTCCCTCTCCCCTTCTCTGTCTCTGTCCTCTTTCTCTCTCTTTCTCTCCCTCCTCCCTCCCTCCCTCCCTCCCTCCCTCCCTCCCTCCCTCTCTCTCTCTCCCTCCCTCCCTCTCTCTCCCTCCCTCCCTCCCTCCCTCCCTCTCCTCCCTCC
>JAXRKP010000780.1:0-180000 GCA_037039925.1 Doris montereyensis | reverse complement strand
AATAATAATAATAATAATAATAATAATAATAATAATAATAATAATAATAATAATAATAATAATAATAATAATAATAATAATAATAATAACAACAACAACAATAACAATAATAATAATAATAATAATATTAATAATAATAATAATAATAATAATAATAATAATATAATAATAATAACAATAATAATAAAATAATAATAATAATAATAATAATAAAATAATAATAATAATAATAATAATAATAATAATAATAATAATAATAATAATAATAATAATAACATAATAATAACATAATCATAACAAATAATAACAACAATAATAACAATAATAATAATAATAATAATAATAATAATAATAATAATAGTAACAAGAATAATAACAAGAATAACAAGAATAATAACAAGAATAACAATAACAATAATAACAATAATAATAATAATAATAACAATAATAATACCAGTAATAATAATAAAAATAATAATAATAACAATAATAATAATAATAATAATAATAATAATAATAATAATAATAATAATAATAATAATAATAATAATAATAATAATAATAATAATAATAATAATAATAAAACAAACAGTTTATACATTTTCTTTGAAATCAGAAAAACAATAAAACTCAACTGCTTATTCCCTTTAAAACTGTCTTCTCCTAAGACCACCAAAACCAAAGTGTCCAATCTTTCTAAATTTATTGAAGAGTCTGTGGTTTAATTATATCACATTATTTAACACAGATTCACTCTACTGAGAAATATTTCACTCAGAAAGATCTTAATCCGACCCACATTGAAAGACAATTCAAGTTTACAGTGGACCCCCTCTTATTGGAAACCAGCGGAATCAGGAAACATGGCCGATTGGGAAGAAATCTCAGTGAACGGAATTGTTTCTATATATTTTACTTTTACCTCTCTGACAGGTTGCTGGCTAATCAAGACAATTTTATAATTCACCGATATTTCCTGATTAGAGAGGTTCCACGTGTATATAAAGAAGTGAAAAGACAGAAGTAGGAGAATTAATATCTAAATTGAAAATTTAGATTCACATCATAATAAAAATAAACCTTTTTTTGAATGAAAGATCCATTTGATACATCAAAAAGGAAGCAATTGTCTCATTCAAAACTAGCTGCATTTCTGTTCAGAAGTTTCAATAATTTTTAATATCTAGTATTTTCATATTTTCAAAAATCTTTTCCATGAATTTATCAAATAGCTTGCTGTGGGAGGGGGGAGTTCTCATCTTTGTTGTATGCATCAAATAGGGTCAAACACAATGTGTCTGTAAGAAGCATACCTTGAAATTTGCCACAGCCGTCTGTCTCTCCTGGTCTATCCATGACGGAATTCGTCCAGTGTCACCTTTCCCTCTACCACCAGCATCCCTGTAAAGGCTTCCCATTCCTGAAAATAAATAACCACATTAGATGGATAGATAGATAGATAGATAGATAGATAGATAGATAGATAGATAGATAGATAGATAGATAGATAGATAATTCAATGCTCACTGTTGTGATTCCCTCCTGAGTTCATCTGATAAGCTTGTATGTCATGAATTTTAGTGGGGGCGTGGGTTTTCTTCTTATCATCAAAAGCATGTAAAAGTTGTGATTGTTTATATGACATATGAAAGCTGCTTTAATATGTAATTCTTGTGTTCTGCTTATTGTTTATATGTATGTAAAGCATGCTCTTATTGTTTATATGAATGTAAAACATCCTGTGTGTTCTGCTTATTGTTTATATGAATGTAAAACATATGAAAGTTGTGTGTTCTGCTTATTGTTTATATGAATGTAAAGCATATGAAAGCTGTGTGTTCTGTTTATATGTATCTTATGAAAGCTGTGTGTTCTGCTTATTGTTTATATGTAAAAGCATGTGAAAGCTGTGTGTTCTGCTTATTGTTTATATGAATGTAAAGCATATGAAAGCTGTGTGTTCTGCTTATTGTTTATATGAATGTAAAGCATGTGAAAGCTGTGTGTTCTGCTTATTGTTTATATGTATGTTTTTATATGTCGTTATGTAACACGGGGGACTTGGTAGTCCAGAGGCAAGGTGTCTCAACCAAAAGGTAGTGGGTTCGAGCCCCATCAATGGTTGAAAAATGTTCTCAAGTTTATTTGAGGTCCCATGTACATGTAACAACACTCTGGGTGTTTACAGGAAAGTCCGGGCCAAATTTAAAATCTTGCCAAAAATCCCTTTGTTGTGGATGTGGGTAAATCAAATCAAACAACAAAAAAAATAACACGGCCATACAGATTTCTCTGCTCAGAGACAAATAAAGGATTCTGATTCTGATTCCAATATTTGACTCCTACGTGAGATATTTCCTTCAAGCATATTATTTTGAAAATTGTCAGTCTCATTTATTGAGCCAAGAAAAATAAAAAGAGACTAAATCTTGAAAGTTTTTAGTGAGTTTTATCGTCATCAATTTTTGGAAAATGTCCCCTTAAACATTCATTACTTTCTTTTCCATTCATTATCCTGTACTAAACAAAGTTAATGAAAAAGGATTCATGATCATCATGGAAGATTATTTGTAACATGAAAAGCATCCCTGAATTCAACCCCATGTCCAGAGGTGTGGAGAGGTGTCCACAAATTGTAGCAACAAAACATGCTTTCCACTATTCTTTTGTCAACTCTCCTCCATATTCACTCACGTTGTCCTCAAACAACTCCGGCTTGGAGCCATGAACCAGATGCATGGCAAACATCATGCGGTCGGCTTTGAAGAGAGAGCGGCAGACATACTCATACACCAACATCTGAAGTTTGGTGTTCAAGGTTTTGATTCTCACCTCCGTGCCACTCCCATCCTGCAATTTCAAAGATGGCATACATTTTAAGTAGGGAATAAAATGAAAAGTACAACATCAAACTGAAAGCTAACTGACATTATAAGCTAAAAGAGGGGAATAAATTGAGGATGCGTAATATCAAACTAAAAACTAGCCAACATACATTTAAAGTAGGGAATAAAATGAGGATGTATTATATTAAACTAAAAACTGGCTTACAATATTGACGGGAGAAAAAAGGGTGGGGGAGGGGGGGGGGGAGGATTTCATGCTTCCTTTATAATGATCTTCTGAAAGAAAAGAAAAAAACGTTTTAAATGCAACAAAACACTTTTAGTCAAGCTCATAGTCATACATTTAAATTAAATTCACTGTTCTTGGTAAAAAAAGAGATGTTGTAATGAGGGTGTAGTTTGGATTTAATACTTTCTTTATACTGATGTTTTGAAAGCAAAGAAATACCATTTAATATGCAACAAAATATTTTTAATCAAGCTGTTATGTTTCAAATGACATCTACTGCTCTGGGGTAAAAGAGATTTCATTGACTATAGACATGTTTTTTTTTGCACTTTCACTTACATGTTTGAACTGAAGAGCTCGTTGAAATAATCGCAGGAAAGCAGCTAGTGAAAAGCGATACATGTTGTTGATCTTTGCCAAGTCTGTTATGACAAAATACAGGCAACTGCCACTCTCTGCAAGAGCAATGTAAGTATTACGTTCTTGATCCAAAGATGCTTGCAGACGCACAGACTCAGTCAACGACTCTGTGATGGTGATACTGCTTGCCTTGGTTTTGTTCAGGGAATCCAACAACTCTTTGTTTTCTAGGATGTTACCCTTGGCATTCGCAAGTTCCTGTGTGTGAGGGGGGGGAAAACAAACAAACAAATATTACACAAAAGGAACAACAGAGGAGTGAAACCAAATGGGATAAACAACAATGTTGGTGACAATTCCCCAAAAGAAAACAAAACGACACTTGGTTGTTCAGTCTTCTTTGGCATTTAATTTGTTGTTTGTTCTCTTTGAATAAATAAAAGTAATCCAAAAATGCTAATAAATGTCAACTGATTTCTTCTTAAATAAAAGAAGATAATCATATCTCTTTTGTCTTTGGAAATATGGGGACATCAATTTTGCATGAACAGAGGTGGCAACTTGTTTGTTCTAATATCATCTTCAGTGTTAAAGATTTCCAGTGTTAACACATCTTTAAACGTAGGCCTATGGCAACGGGCAATTCACTCAAGGAAATAAATTTCTTTCAAAGTCATTATGGCCCATATGGCTGGAATTTATCCCAATTTCAAAAGCATGAAGTGGAACAGATGATATTACATTGCCTCCTGAACAGGATCCTAATCTATTGCAGATTTTATTCCACAGCTAATGCTGGTACTCATTTTCACCTAAGTCGAGTGGAGAAATGAATGTGAAGTGTCTTTCCCAAGGCTCACCATGTTAGACCTATCATTACCAGGATTTGAACTCAGGATCCCAAGTCCAGCAACGTAACAAGCAGGTTTCTGATGCCTCTCATTCTTCTAGGTTTCTCTGCGTTATGGAAGTTCTTTGCTTTATTCCTCTATTCCTATACTTGTGCACGTGTTTACAAACTCATCGCCTGCACATGTGAGCACCAACTCTTACACTACTCAGTGCTAGGCCAACTCGGCGAGGAGCGTGTCGATAGATCATGTCGCCAGATGTGGCGATAGCTGGCCCGTTACACAGGTTTTCACTGCCATCTTCTCAGTCAGTGTTGGGGTAATTTACCTAAAAATTCTGACTGTTTTTAATCAACATTTTGCCTCCCTGCCCCCCCAAGAACGCTGCCACAGATATCAGTGCCATAAAAGATAGCAAAGCATGCCTCCCCCCCCCCCCAAGAACACTGCCATAGATATCAGGGCCATAAAAGATAGCAAAGCATACCTTCAACAGGCTAGATTCCAGTTTCGCCAACTGAATTTTCAGGTCTTCCTCTTGTTTGAGCAACTCTGTCTTCCTCACTTCCAATTCAGGTTTCTCATTCTGTAGTGTGTTAGCTAATAGCTGTGGAAAGCAAAAATGAAAACTGTTGAGACTGTCATACAACAGCAAACTTTGACCATTTTCAATAGCATCAAAAGGTAAACACTCTCATGTATAAATGTAACCAATCTTTGATACAGCTGAGATATTCATACAACAAGGCACAACTGTTTATCATCAAAAGGTAAACACTCTCATGCATAAATGTAACCAATCTTTGATGTAGCTTAGATATTCATACAACAAGGCACAACTGTTTATCATCAAAAGGTAAACACTCTCATGCATAAATGTAACCAATCTTTGATACAGCTGAGATATTCATACAACAAGGCACAACTGTTTATCATCAAAAGGTAAACACTCTCATGTATAAATGTAACCAATCTTTGATACAGCTTAGATATTCATACAACAAGGCACATCTGTTGCTTAAACTATCTTTGGAGATTTTATTTTTATTTGATTCGATTTTACCCGCATTCATAACTAAGGTGGCCCCTTGGGTTTTGGTAGGATTTTTACTTTTGAATGGACTGCCCTGTAAACAGCCAAGGGGTCTTTGACGTGCACAAACTGCCCTGTAAACAGCCAAGGGGTCTTTGACGTGCACAGACTGCCATGTAAACAGCCAAGGGGTCTTTGGCGTGCACAGACTGCCCTGTAAACAGCCAAGGGATCTTCAACCATGCCCTGTAAACAGCCAATGGGTCTTTGACGTGCACAGACTGCCATGTAAACAGCCAATGGGTCTTTGACGTGCACAGACTGCCATGTAAACAGCCAAGGGGTCTTTGACGTGCACAAACAGCCAAGGGATCTTTGACATGCACAGACTGCCCTGTAAACAGCCAAGGGGTCTTTGACGTGCACAGACTGCCCTGTAAACAGCCAAGGGTCTTTGACGTGCACAGACTGCCCTGTAAACAGCCAAGGGATCTTCAACGTGCACAGACTGCCTAAACAGCCAAGGGGTCTTTGACGTGCACAGACTGCCCTGTAAACAGCCAAGGGATCTTTGACGTGCACAGACTGCCATGTAAACAGCCAAGGGGTCTTTGACGTGCACAGACTGCCCTGTAAACAGCCAAGGGGTCTTTGACGTGCACAGACTGCCCTGTAAACAGCCAAGGGGATCTTTGACGTGCACAGACTGCCATGTAAACAGCCAAGGGATCTTCAACGTGCACAGACTGCCATGTAAACAGCCAAGGGGTCTTTGACGTGCACAGACTGCCCTGTAAACAGCCAAGGGGTCTTTGACGTGCACAGAGTGTTGTGATCAGCATACAGACTTCCTTTTTTCCATCTCTGATGAGACTAGCTGTCAATCAACCTACCTGGGGGGGATAGATTTTTTACTCGAAGAAAACGAGAAAAATTGTCAACCCCGCCGAGGCTTGAACCCACAACCTTTCAGTTGAGAGGCCGACATCTTGCCTCTGGACTACCGAGTCCCTCCATCTTTGGAGAAAAACTGAAAATTGAAAAAGTTTTGAAGGCGTTGTACCGAAACTATTTTGTAGTGAGTTAAAATCACGACAACATTGGTTCTAAACCTGTACCAGGACCAGGTGTTTTTTCATGACGTTGTACTCTCACTTCACTCTACTTTCCTCACTCCGCTCAGGTGTGACTGAGTACCCAGCTATAGGTAGAGAACAATCTTGTTAGTGTGTTAGTATGAAACACCTAATAGGTTGCTGTACTGTATGCTCCCCAGGGAGTTGAGAAGGATTTTGAATAAAATGGCACTCTGGGGAATGACGTGCAGTCGGTGAGCCTACACATATGCGGGGATACCGACTATAAATCCATCTTTTTCATCTTTTAAAATGATTTTAAAGTAATAATGTACACATCATCTCAGTGTCACAGAAACGGATAAATAATCTACCTGTCCTGTCAGACCAGCTCTGGTGGTTGTGAAGTTAACTTCGGTGACAATAGAAGCAGCGTCCGGAGGAATTTCAGGATTTGGGTGTCGAGTTGTCAAGAAGAGGCGGAACTCCTCGTTGTAATCGATGGTTTTCTCCCCAATTTGCACCACATAGCGCGGACCTGAACATGGAACCATAACAACAAAATGAATTAGCTTCTTCACGCTTCATTGAGTATGGGTTGGGGTTTTTTTAAACAATAAAGATGCTTTGTCATGGAGGCCAAGTATTGATGACACCAAAATACCATGTAATGCTCTTTTTAAAAATGCATGGGGGAAAAAAAGTTAACATAAAAAGTTCCTTACAGGCCATTACAGCCTACGGTTTATCCCATTTTCTATGGCTTGAAGTGGTACATGTGACAGTAATCACCTCTCAAACAAGACACTAGCCTGTCACAGGTTTTTATTCCCAAGCTAGTGCTTTTACCCATTCGCATCTGGGTTGAGTGGAGAAATGCGTGTTAAGTGTCTTTCCCAAGAAACACAAACATGATTCAAACCCACAACCTCAAAATCCGATGTGCAGCAACTTAGCGAATTGGTCAGCAATGCCACTTTACATAATAGAGAAATCAAACATATTTGGAATTCAAGGTATTCATCTAAGGATGCCCATGAAACATTTGTGATGTGGCAGTTTTACCTTGAGCTGTCAAGTCACCCCCTTAGCAGGATACAAAATCGGTTCCACTCCGTCAACTTCCTGTACGATCAAGGTCTTGCCAAATCGGACAG
The DNA here is from genome assembly GCA_037039925.1 of Doris montereyensis. Lineage (NCBI taxonomy): Eukaryota > Metazoa > Mollusca > Gastropoda > Nudibranchia > Dorididae > Doris > Doris montereyensis. The sequence continues at coordinate 172,448 of JAXRKP010000780.1, read as the reverse complement.
CAAGTTCAAGAGCAGTGGTAAAGTTGGCGTCCTAATTTGGAAAATTTAATGAAAGCAATGATAAACTTACATAAAGATAGATAAAATAGATAAATAACTGTGAATTTTTAGTATTGACCATGTAGAGTACCTAATCTCATGATCAGATAAGAATAAAACTACTGAGAGAAAAATATCAAAATATAAAGTGGAAATGAAAGAAAACCCCAAAAGTGAATGAAACCCCAAAAGTAAATAAAACCCCAAAAGTAAATGAAACCTAAAAAGTAAATGAAACCCCAAAAAGTGAATGAAACCCCAAAAGTAAATAAAACCCCAAAAGTAAATGAAACCAAAATGAAACCCCAAAAATAAATGAAACCCCAAAAATAAATGAAACCCCAAAAGTAAATGAAACCCCAAAAGTAAATGAAACCCCAAAAAGTGAATGAAACCCCAAAAGTAAATAAAACCCCAAAAGTAAATGAAACCTCAAAAATAAATGAAACCCCAAAAATAAGTGAAACCCCAAAAGTAAATGAAACCCCAAAAGTAAATGAAACCTCAAAAAGTAAATGAAACCCCAAAAATAAGTGAAACCCCAAAAGTAAATGAAACCCCAAAAATAAGTGAAACCCCAAAAGTAAATGAAACCCCAAAAGTAAATGAAACCTCAAAAAGTAAATGAAACCCCAAAATAAGTGAAACCCCAAAAGTAAATAAAACCCCAAAAGTAAATAAACCTCAAAAAGTAAATGAAACCCCAAAAGTAAATGAAACCCCAAAAAGTAAATAAAACCCCAAAAAGTAAATGAAACCCCAAAAATAAGTGAAACCCCAAAAAGTAAATGAAACCCCAAAAGTAAATGAAACCCCAAAAAGTAAATGAAACCCCAAAAGTAAATGAAACCCCAAAAGTAAATGAAACCCCAAAATAAATGAAACCCAAAGGTAAATGAAACCCCAAAAAGTGAATGAAACCCCAAAAGTAAATGAAACCCCAAAAGTGAATGAAGCTCAAAAGTAAATGAAACCCCTAAAGTGAAATGAAACCCCCAAAAAGTGAATGAAACCCCAAAAGTGAATGAAACCCAAAATGTAAATGAAACCCAAAATGTAAATGAAACCCCAAAAGTAAATGAAACCCCAAAAGTAAATGAAACCCCAAAAGTAAATGAAAGCACCAACAAAACATTATATTTCACACAATACATGATTTCCTTAAAAAACCATGACAGTGAAATATCATGTGTAAAAAAAACAACAAATCAATGCACCAAAAGCTTTCTAAATTTCGTTCGAAGAAAGAAATATAGACTGTCATCAGACTTGTGCTTGATGAACCAGGAGCTAATAGGATAAATTTTCTTGCCAATGGAAAAAATGAAATGCCTGAAGCAAGGTTTGAACCCAGTATCTCTGGGTCATAACACAGTGCCTTTTAGCCACTCAGCCATCTCATCCCCCTCCCATATCAAGTTTTTTGTAAAAAAAAAAAGTAATGTAAAGTATCCATGCTTATCTTTAAACACAGAAAATGATCCAGATTTAAGTCCACGTTTTTTAAGCATACAGCACTAAGAGGTAGTTTGCCCTTTCTTTCAACACCAAACTTTATTTTCACTCAGTCTGAACAGATCTAGTGACTCATTTGCTGCTTGGTCGACAGGGAAAAATCTTCCCAGACCAGAAATCAAAATCAGATCTCCTGAGCAGTAGTCAGATACTCTATCGACTGAGCCATCGGCGACTCAAATTTTCTATAGCACTTAAAATGTCCAATATCAATTCAACATCATATGAAGCCAACAAGAAGAAAAAAAAAAAAGAGGCAATAACTACAAATTTTCTCAGATTTGGGACGGTCACTTAAACGAAATTGAAAAAACCTACCAAGAAACATGTTAACAATTATTATCACTTTAAAAATGTTTTACGTAAGAGATGTTTTTGCTCAAGTCTTCTTACCAGAATTATTCTATTTCCTAAATTAAATCTGCAAAGACTTTTACCTGCTGATTTATCACTTCCAGCCTGTTCTCTTTAAGATGTACTTTGAGCCATTCAGTAGCTCTACTAGAAGGATCAACCAGGAATGGCCGTAGAGAGCTCTGAGAAGAGAATAATATGTGTATACTAGTGAGAAACGTAAAGTGTTAAACAAATGAAAGCATTAACCAAAAATTACTCAGGAGGTAATGTTACACATCAATAATGGTCATGATCCAGAATACAGCCTCACATTACTCACAAAAGATATTGCTTCCTTTTTACAAATCTTTAAGTTATAGAATTCATTGAGGTAATTAACCAACATATATACCTGTTAAATTGAATGGAGAAAGACATCCTTCGACAGAACTAATGTTTGCAAATTGACAAGAATTCATGAAATTGATGCTGCAATTTATTCCATCTATACTTCACCTTCAACAATAATTCAACAATACATTTCACGTCAAGCAAAGTGATAAAAAAAAAAGACAGAAATGGAAAAGATCAAATAGCTATCACATTACACATTATAATTCCATTCTGAAAAATGCATCAAACAAAGCAGGTAGACTAATCACAAGAAACACGAGTTTAAAAAATCATCTCATCTTAAAGATCACTTGATGCAACCATGCATGTGTGGGGGAAAAGATTATGCTATCATTGTATAGTTTATTGGTTTCAAATAAACATTTTCCAAAAATTAATTATACTTTTATCTGTCATAATGTATTCTAATCCTTCTCAAAACCATTGTAACAATATTCTGTAAATGTTAATCCCTGGTGTTTAAGTCTTTATCTGTATTATTGCTCAATTAATCTCTTTTGAAATCCTTTTTTTCCTCACAATTGCTAGTGTGCTCATTGTATTATAATCACAAGTGTCAGCAATGGTATGTCTTGAGCATTAAGATGCTCATGATGATGATGTTAATCAGGAAGGAAAAACTTTAACAAAAGACCGCTCCCAAGGTAACAATAAAAAAAGAGATTTAGGTCAAGGAAAATCAACAAAAGTGTATATAGACAGTTCGTAATATTGCATTCCTCATACTACAGCAAAAGATTTTTGTTCTCATCAACCTAATAAATTTTCATGTAAATATTCAGGATTTATTCAAGAAATGAAAAGAAAACAAATAAGAGAGCAATAAATGCCAGAGAACACAAGAAGTTGAAATGGTCAGGATAAAGAAACACAGAAAAGAAGAGAAACAGATTATATCCCAGCCACCTCTACTGCTTCAATTTATTTATTCTTTTTTTTTTATTCAACTTACACATAACAACCACATACCACAGAAAAAAAACAAATCTTAGAATTGATTGTTCCGATGGAAACATTGAAAAAGAGGAAAAGTAGAGAAATAGCATTGATAATATTACTAATATACTATCATAGCATGAATCTGAAAATCTTCAATGCCATAAATTCACAAATTAAATAAAGACCATTAACTTATTAACTTGGCCATAATTTACACAGTGAGACCTGACAATCATGTAGCACAGGGAAACCAATACAATCTAAGAAAAGTGCCAAACCAAACACTTCTTTACTTAACTTTATCATGCAAAGGAAAGTGTTGTTAGTTACAGCAGTGCATCTTTCTATGAAAACAGTGACATGGTTATTTTTAAGGGTTCAAGCAATGTCTCTTGCGCAAAGAGGGAAATAGGTATCATATTCATTTCCTTTTTAGGGAGTGAATTTTTCCAATTGCAAGAGGGAAGGATGAAAGCGGGAGCTCCAATGTTTAACTTAAATTGTGAAATTTTCATTTCCTTTAGGTGAGTGAATTGTTTCATTTGCGAGAAGGAGGGCGCAAGGTGAAAGAGCTCCAATGTTCAACTTAAATTGTGATTTCCAAATACTATACATCAAAGCACCAAGGGAAACATTAAAAAAAAAAAAAAAAAAATAAATTTAAAATCTTTCACACACGAAAAAGTAAAAAGAAAACAAATAAAAATGCTGCCATCGCATCACGCTGAAAAATAAGATTAGTTTACTTTCACTTTACATATATGTCATAGAAACTGAGGAAATCAGCAACTATAAAAGTATATACATGTATAAGCAAATGAAATGTGAAATCCGAAAAACATGACTGTGATAAATTCCAAACAATCTTATCATTGTTATGATTACTGTTCAAAACTTCTCTCACTGGTGATAGTCTTTAAAATCCTGTGCTTGCTAAAAATAAGTTGGAGAAATAATTATGACCCATTTAAAGTTTATCCACTTAAAATATCATCAGGGTGTTAGTAACAAAAAGCCTAACATTTTATGACACAAAGCCTGGTTTTCTCAAATCCTTTCATGTTGGCAAATGTTCAAAAGAAAGAGATTGTTTTACAATGTGTCGCAAAGTAGTGGCAAAAGTGATACATCAGTATGTTTTCAAGTTGAGTCAGTAATTTAAATCTTATCCACGGTGAAAGCCAAACCGTGTAAGTCCAATTTCAGATGTTTTGAGAAAATCTACAACATGACGGTGCGCTTTTTATCTATTTTCACAAACATACACGGTGTGCAAGAGTAAAAAACTTGACCCAATAGGAATACATAGATTGCTCATATGGTTATTATAATAATACGGGTTTCTATTGGTTCTTGTGCCATGGAATCCTAACTAGTCAAAGCATACGGGCTTCCTAATGTTAAAAAAGAAGAAAAAAAGATGTTACTTATTTTAGACTTACACGGTTTAGGACTTTCAGCATTGATATAAGAGAAATATTTCATTATCTAGAGTTAGTTATCAAAAATATCACATAAACTGATAGTACAAGGCGTCACACAATCACGGTGAACTAAATTCGGCCAACATTTCAATAGAAAAAAAGAAAACGAAAACCCAAGCGATTCAAAAGCAACAACTTTTCAAACTTCATTTCAAAGACGAATTCAGCAAGCAAAGGGAGAAAATCTGATTGAACCATAGATTGAACAGTTCGAATTTTGTTTTAAATTAGCCAAAATCAAACGGAAGGAAATGCAGGACTGAATAGCAGCTTGGAAAACATGAAGAAGAGAGTCCCTTTTTAAGCCAATGATTTGAGCAATAACTTATTAAGTCAGATTGTTAGGTGCAGGTTCAAATATGTAGCTGTGTCATTTTTTACAAATATTTTTCGATGTGCATATTGGTTGAAGAGAATGGAAATCATGGAGCAATTTCATTGTCAGTGAGTTAGAGTAAAACATCAACCACCAGAAACACACTCAAGAATAAGAACACAAATTTCAAAACAACAAAAAGGTGACCCAAAAAAACTCCCAAAAAACGGTAAAAAAAAATGAGTCCTGATCTTGTGCCTTACCCCAACAGGAATATCATGAATCTGATAACGAAGGGGACGAGAAGACATTCAAAATATCATGACACAATAGGATGAAAAACAACAAACAGTGCAGAGGTTTTTGTAATTAATTAACAAAGTACGAATCAACAAAGGAATCTCTATGGATAGTGAGTGATAAGATAGTTTCAAGGAAAGACACTAATTTAATGAAGTTCAGTTTTAATGTGCTACTTTTACAATAAAAAGTTACACACCATTTTTTAAAAGTCTGTAACACCACATAAATGATTTTTTCTTCTTATTTCCAGCAAAGTTATAAAGACTTCACAGCATCAAAAGTGCAAACAGATACAATAAAAGTGTGAACAACATATAGTATGTAATAAACTATTCTTAATAGTCTTTAAATGCATGAAATCGTTTATAGTTTATTACGATCTGATATAAATTGTAATCATCAGGTTATTTCAAGAAGATTCTTAATAGATTTTCCTCAAATAAGACAATCAGTAGAGTGATTTATAAGGCTTCAATAATGTTATGTCAATTGTCATTTTGAGACAGTTATTATGAAGAAATGTAAATTAATAAGATAGGAGTGAAAACTTTGATAATGCATGTTTTCTACTCTACAATAAAACATTTCTTAATAATAATACTATTTTTAAAGAAAAGAGTATTTGTATATTCATAACAATACCAATATTACGATATATGAATTCTCATGACAAACTTTAACAGAATAACAAACAAAAACTATTTCTGTGTTAATTATTGTATTTTTCCAATCTAAAATCAACTATTTTCTTAGACGTGCAATCAAACATTGATTTTCATAACTAATAGCACCAATGGGACATCAAAACATTCTCACATTCTATGCGGTTTCACAAACAAAGACTAATTGTTGTGATGCTTTATGTCTTTTTTCTTTCTGTGTGCCATAACAGTGACATAAAAGAACAACAGCCTAGCACAAGACTGACAACATGTAACAAAGCATTTGCAATGACATAATTCTAATCTTTTTGTGGGATGTCCATGACGAGAAGGAACACAATGCACAGAATTATTCTTCTAATTCACAGGTTGTGAATACTTTAATAGTTTGTCTGTGCAGCTCTATAAGAAGATAAGAGTGTGTGTGTGTGTGTGTGTTTGTGTATGTGCATGATTGTAAGTAATGTTAATGTGCATTTGTGTGTGTGTGTGTTTATTTGTGTGTGTGTGCATGTTTGTTTGCATGCTGCTTTGGGTGTGAGTTTGAGAGCTGGGGGGGGGGGGGGGGGGTCAGAGCGACAGAAATATTTCCAACTTTTTCTTTTTTTCTTAAGGTTGAAATTTTACATTTCACAAAGCAAAGAACTCAACTTACCTGCAGTATGACCAAAGCATTTTCCATGGAGAGATCATCAGAGGGCAAACCTTCCCCTTTCCAAATCAGCTGTTCACTCTCTGTGGACAGAAACCTGCGGAGATCAAACTTCTCCACCCCAATGCTCTCTCGCCACTGCTGAAGATATTTCCTGCGCTGATCCTCTGGCGCGGCAGAAAGATAGGTGATGAAAGCAGCCGCCAGAAGAGCTCTCTTTGGCAACACCTGAAGTTCAGAAGAGAGCTCTCCAACCTGTGAGTGTGAAAAAGAAAAGAGATGTTTGTTAACAATAGCACACTTAAATAAAAAAAAATAATCATCACTTTACAACTTTGTAGTTGACATTTAAAAAATGTTTTCACATACACACTGAGATAAAACATGGAATGCACAATACATATTTTTAAATTTTTTTTAAAGATTTATCATGTAGAAATAACATAAAATGACATTTTTACACAGAATAAAATGTGTTGACGATTGAGCTCCATGCAAAGACCCTTCTAATAATAAACATTTTGCAATTAGTGTGTTGATTTTAATTTGCATTTAAACTGATTACAGATTTTTTTCCTTAAACAGTTATAAACATTAATATTTGTACTGACAAAAGTGACAAAAATTGCTAAATGAAGTAAAAACAAAAGGTTTACATCCAAATTAACACAATTTTCCAAAATGTGCATTAAAGCTTTTACAGAAATACCTTTCTTTCATATATATTTTCATTAACATACTTAAGATTGGTTTTAAAGGGCGGTGTCATTAAGAAATGATATCATACTGAAATTACTAAATAAAAGTTATCACCAGAATTAGAAAAATGCAAAAACATAAACAAAGACATATGTTTCATTATGTACACACTTTTTTTTTCATATACAACCTGAAGAATAGAAAGAAAATAACAAGACTTTGGTTGTAGTCCTAGTGAGTAGATACCATAGTAAAATATAAATAAGATTAATCCCTTGCCTGTTGGTTCCACCTCTGATGTTCTCCTTCTAGCTTGGACACTAGGGTTTCAGCCGCTTCGATTGTTTCATTTTCCCTGTCAAGTTTTATTTTAAGCTCAGCTGCTTCTTTCGTCAGGTTCTCAAAGCGATTTCTGAGTTGAGCAACTTTTCTGTCAACTTGCCCAAAGCCTGGCTCAATTTTTCCATGCGTGATTCAACCTTTTGCAAGTTTCTGAAACAGTTTAAACATATCTAAGGACTGTAGTTAATTCAAACAAAATAAACATCGAATCACTCACGTTAATTCAAACAGAATAAAAATCGAATTCAAATCGAAATCAAACTGATAAAAAGATTGAATCACTAATAATGAGGCTTAATAGAAGAAATATTGAATCATTCCATATTCAGAAAAAACAGCCTGATCTTCTAGCTAAGAACTAACCTGTGAATTCTTTTGAAATTCTGTTAAACATTTGTTATCATTTAAGTCATCATGGATTTAAATATTTATCTTTCATCCATTAGGGTGTTCAGCATAAGCAAATTGCAGAATTCATCAGCTGGGAATGAATATGATTTTAATGTTCCCAGAAGCAGCTTTATCGTGTAGATGATACATCAGTTAACAACTTCAGCAAATTCTTGTTCGAACCTTTATCGGTGATAACGTTGAATGTGAAAGGAGCAATACGTTAAGAAAACTTTATACCTTCGAAGAGAATTCTGTTCTTGCTCAAGAGGTTCTATTTTTTCAAGCACATAGGAATACTTGACATTTGCTGTGACCCAGGCGGCCAGGGTTCTGCGGCCTGCGATGCTCTCTTTGCGTTCTGGTTGGCAAAGAAACGTAATTTTTAAGCTTTCAAACTTGAAGTAAAAATAACAATTAGTTTAAACTTAACGTTGTCAAAAGCAATGCCGAAATGTACTGATAACATGACAATACATTGAGGCAACTTGTATGACGTAATGTAATGATAACGTGACATACAATGAGGCAACTCGTATAATATCAAATTCTAAAGAAATGTTTGGTTTGAAAAAGGTGAAAATGGGATAAGGTATACAGACACATCCAAAGTCAATCTTCTATAAATTTTCTTCTACATGAAAAAGAAATGAAACATGTGAAAACAATTGGAGACAAAAGTATACTACTAAAAATGACATGAACCTTTAAGATATATTATGTATGTGTTTCGATACAGTAATAAAATAAATAAAAATGGACAATTATAAAATGTACATATCTCGTTCGAGAGAACAAGCTCTAGATGCAACATTACTAATAAATGATAAAAGAAGTTGGAAATACTAACCTTTGGTTCAAAAGAGCTCCCGTTTTTCCTCAAAAAGTTCTTCAACATTTTTTCTTATCTCAGGGGAAATCGTCCTGGCATCAAAGTCTGAATTTCTTCCTTCACACCTCTCTTGGCCAAAAAGCTTAAAAGAGAAAACATTAACTAGTTTACAATGACTGAATGAAGTGATTTTCGCTCATGATAAAATATTTGACGGAAAAAGTCTTTTAGTTTGCTTTATTAGAATCTATCACATCCAGCATATGTGGTGATCTCAGGTTGAATTAAGAGGAAACAGCAAAATGAAAGAGTCTAGCCTTGCTATCATCTTTATTGCTTCCTTACACGTGTAGAAAACCATATGTAACAAACTTTGACTTTCATTTCATTTTCATTCTTTAGACGAAACTACTGTCTAGAAAGAAGCAAAGGTAATGACATAGACAATATGAAAGCCCCATAGGAACAAAACAAGACAAATACAAGCCACCATTGAGATCGAACCCGCAACCTCTGCATCGGCACCCATCGCCTCGCCATGAAAAAGAAAACGTGCTACCAACCAAGCTAACTACTTGGGAGCATAGTTAGCTCAGTTAGCAGCACGCTTTCTTTTCATGGCGAGGCGATGGGTGCCAACGCAGAGGTCGAGGGTTCGATCCCCATGATGGCTGGGATTTTTTTCTATCTATTCCTTGTATTTGTCTCATTTTTGTTCCTATGGGGCTTTCTTGTTGTCTTATGTCATTACCTTCGCTCCGACATGCCCCTTGCCTCACTGCTTGTCTTTGTCTAGAAAGACTGAGTTCATGTTTTTTGTAGATTTTTTGTGTGCCATCTCTATTACAATTTACCACATCCCCCATCTACAATGATCTCAGGGTGAATTGAGAAGAAACAACAAGGTGAAGGAAATGCGAAAGAGTGAAAGGAAAGAAATAAGATCTATCAACATCGTTTCATGAATCGCCATCTTCACGGATTCTGAAAACATTTTCCTACAGAGATTCATCCCATCTTTGCATCTGAACAATGTCCAGAGGATTATTTCTTCTCACACAGAATACCCATGAACAATGTCCAGTGGATTATTTCCTCTTCACCTCTTCAAGCTGACCCAAGACGTGTCAAAATACCCATAAACAATGTCCAGAGGATTATTTCCTTCTCACCTCTTCAAGCTGACCCATGACATGTCAAAAATACCCATGAACAATGTCCAAGATTATTTCCTTCTCACCTCTTCAAGCTGACCCAATACATGTCAAAAATACCCATGAACAATGTCCAGTGGATTGTTTCCCTCTTACCTCTTCATGCTGACCCAAGACTCAAAATACCCTGAGACGCAAGACTCTCTAGGATGTCACGGATGGTATCAGGGGGAGCTCTGAGGGCGCGGATTTCAGACAATGACTCCGTTTTGATACTTCCAACAGCTTTGCGTGCTTCTTGAACAAGAGGTTCAACCTGGTAACCAAAAGTATTACATGTATGAATGCATTTTGTTCCATGTTTCCTACCACAGACCTCTTCAGTACAACTGAGGAGTGGTTCTTTATACAATTGCCACTTTTCTTCTATTATGCTATCATTCAAATCCATCTGCCTTTCACCGATAAATCTTTTTATCCTAGATTGGTATATCTTTTTACTATTGGTTTATTTAGTTCCTCAATTTTGAGTTTAGTAGCTTTCTTCTCTTTCCTTTTCTGTTTGTTTTCTTCAGTCAGTAATCTCATTTTGGCAATCACTAGGTGATGATCACTAAATATTTCTACTCCTCTGTTCACTCTTGCATCCAATGTACTGTAAAAAGGGAGCTGCTAACTATTATGTAGTCTATCATTGACTTTTCATACATGTCTTCATTTACTCTTATATATTTGTGGATATCTTTATGAGGAAAAAAGGTGTTGGCCATTTTCATGTTATTCTTTAGGCAAAAATCTATTAGTCTCTCTCCATTTGGAGAAGTTGTTGTCTCTCCTTCTTTACCTATAACTCCTCCTGATGTTTCTATATTGTTGCCTACTCTAGCGTTTAAATCTCCTAAAACCATTAGTTCCTGTTTGTGATTAAGATTCTTTGCAGCTATTTGTAAATCATTTTTGAAGGTATCTTTTTCTTCTTTAGTGGCGTCTTCATTTGGCCTGTAAACTATTAATAATTTAATTTCTCTTCCTTTTGGTTTAGCATTTACCTCTAGTAGCCGTGGGCTTATAAATTTCCAGCTTTCATGCCTTTTATGCACTAGGAGATCTATTCCTGCTCTAACTCTATCTTTGACATCTACTCCTGAGAAGATTAAAATATGATTTGGTCCTACATTTTCTATTCCTTGTTCTTTTTTCTTTGTTTCTGTAATACCCAAAATGTCTACTTTGAATTTTTCCATTTTTTCAACTAATTCTAACTCTTTTCCATTTATTGCCCTAACATTCCATGTTCCAAACATCACAGTCTGTGTTTGTTTCCATTTTCGTCATTGAAAGGTCAAGCCGGTTATCTTATATTTATTTCTCTGCATCAGTTCTCTGCATCAGGTTTCGGATAAGCAGGGGATTAGCCCACTGTACCCTAGGTAAATGATGGGGCTGCCACCTTGAGGCCCCCTACCAGGCCTTGTATTTTCTGTCAGGGTTAAGTCCCTTAGCCTTTGGTCAGTCAAGACCGACCTGCAAGGCAGCAGGTTGTTTTCTATCAGGGTTAACTCCCTTAGCTTTTGGTCAGCCAAGACTGACCTACAAGGCAGCAGGAGACTCGTGGAGGGTGGGATCATCTACTCCCGGTCACAAAACAGTACTGATGTCAATTATTTGACTGAAGCACCTTCAGTTTTCACAGCTATTTCTTTTTGGCGCATCTCTTTTTTCAAACATTGTTCTTTATTCAAGAATTACTTTATAGTATGCTTATTCACTGTAAATAACTCTGTATTGAATCATACGAATACTTTACTAGCTAAAAAGCCAAATATGTTACTACTTGATATCTAAATAAAAGCAAAATTCCTTCAAGGCTCATACAGCAGGAGCTTATCCAGGCTTCTACAGCGGGAAGAAGAGGAACGAGTGATGATAATCATCTCCTGGACAGGATGCTAGTCAGTCGCTGATTTTTATTCCCAAACCACTGCTGGTGGTACCTCCCAAACCACTGCTGGTGGTACCTCCCAAACCACTGCCTGGTACCTCCCAAACCACTGCTAGTGGTACCTCCCAAACCACTGCTGGTGGTACCTCCCAAACCACTGCTGGTGGTACCTCCCCCAAACCACTGCTAGTGGTACCTCCCAAACCACTGCTGGTGGTACCTCCCAAACCACTGCTGGTGGTACCTCCCAAACCACTGCTGGTGGTACCTCCCAAACCACTGCTGGTGGTACCTCCCAAACCACTGCTGGTGGTACCTCCCAAACCACTGCTGGTGGTACCTCCCAAACCACTGCTGGTGGTACCTCCCAAACCACTGCTGGTGGTACCTCCCAAACCACTGCTGGTGGTACCCCAAACCACTGCTGGTGGTACCTCCCAAAACCACTGCTGGTGGTACCTCCCAAACCACTGCTGGTGGTACCTCCCAAACCACTGCTGGTGGTACCTCCCAAACCACTGCTGGTGGTACCTCCCAAACCACTGCTGGTGGTACCTCCCAAACCACTGCTGGTGGTACCCATTTGGGGTGGGTCAAGAGGGGAAAGTGTGTGTTAAGAGTCTTTCCCAAGGAACACAATGTCAGGCCTAGCATTATTAGGATTCAAACCAAGAACCTTGTGATCCAAGCCCGGCAACCAAACCACTAGGCCGCTGATGCCACTACTTGATACCCAGCTTCATGGAATATGAATTAGAATGGAAGATGCGACATATTTGATTTTAAAATAAGATGTGTCAAGTCAGAGGAAAAAAGGTGTTAATGGATGTTGCTCTAAACACACAAAAATGTGGGTAAATCATCCTTCTTTAATGTAAATCAAGTAAATTTTCTTCAGCCCTTACGACCCATAGAGCTGGAGAGTGTCCTGGTTTCTATAAGGCGAAATAGGTGCTGGTACATCACCTCCTAAACAGGGCACGAGTCTGTCACAGGTCTTTCTTCCCAGCTATTCCTGATACCCATTTCAATCTGCGTCCAGTGTAGAAATGCATGCTACGTGTCTTTCCCAAGGAACACAATGATGGACTGGATTGCTAGGATTTAAACCAAAGACCTCATGATCCCAAGTTCAGCATCTTACCCACTAAGCTACAGATACTACACACTGCTGTGCTGTGTCAATAATTCCCTTACAATGACATAAAAATAGAGTTGATCCAAATTGGAAGGAAAAAGTCTTCCACAAAGTCCTTACCTCACGGAGCTCCACATCAATCGCTTTTTTCAAGTTTCCAGCACTTTGATTGAAAGATTTTCTTCAGCAGCACTTTTTTTAGCTCTTCCATTTCCACTTTTGATCTCCAGCATTCTGCATGCTGACCTAAGATTATAGACAATCAAAAAAGATTTATCTTAACAAGAAAAGAAAAACCTTGTTATTCAGTAAGATCTCACTACTAAGAATGTATAGTCAGAATTTACAATATTTACAATAGTCAAACTTTTTATATAAGAAAGCAAAATAGTTATTACAGCTTCTCTGACTAGCATAAAAAGCAAATTGCAGAAGGAAAAAAGTCACACAGATTTTAAACAACTTTGTAAGTACATCATGTGAGCAAGGTATCTATAGTCTGCAACTTGTTGTGATATTCTTTTCCTATTTTTTATGCTTAGAAAATGATAGGACATGGTTTTTTTTGTTAAAGATAGGATGGCCCTTTAGCTCTTTGTTATTTTAGCTCAGTACATTGATGTGATTGTAAAGATAGGATGGACTGTAAAGATTGGCCTTTGTAGCTCAGTTCATTGATGTGATTGCCTTTGTAGCTCAGTTCATTGATGTGATTGTAAAGATAGGATGGCCTTTTGTAGCTCAGTTCATTGATTGTAAAGATAGGATTGTCAGTTCATTGATGTGATTGTAAAGATAGGATGGCCTTTGTAGCTCAGTTCATTGATGTGATTGTAAAGATAGGATGGACTTTGTAGCTCAGTTCATTGATGTGATTGTAAAGATAGGATGGCCTTTTGTAGCTCAGTTCATTGATGTGATTGTAAAGATAGGATGGCCTTTGTAGCTCAGTTCATTGATGTGATTGTGATGTGATTGTAAAGATAGGATGGCCTTTTGTAGCTCAGTTCATTGATGTGATTGTAAAGATAGGATGGCCTTTTGTAGCTTCATTGATGTGATTGTAAAGATAGGATGGCCTTTTGTAGCTCAGTTCATTGATGTGATTGTAAAGATAGGATGGCCTTTCATTGATGTGAGCTCAGTCAGTTCATTGATGTGATTGTAAAGATAGGATGGCCTTTTGTAGCTCAGTTCATTGATGTGATTGTAAAGATAGGATGGCCTTTTGTAGCTCAGTTCATTGATGTGATTGTAAAGATAGGATGGCCTTTTGTAGCTAGTTTATTGATGTGATTGTAAAGATAGGATGGCCTTTTGTAGCTCAGTTCATTGATGTGATTGTAAAGATAGGATGGCCTTTTGTAGCAGTTCATTGATGTGATTGTAAAGATAGGATGGACTTTTGATGTGATTGCTTTTGTAGCTCAGTTCATTGATGTGATTGTAAATAGGATGGCCTTTGTAGGTTCATGATGCCTTTTGTAGCTCAGTTCATTGATGTGATTGTAAAGATAGGATGGCCTTTTGTAGCTCAGTTCATTGATGTGATTGTAAAGGTAGGATGGCCTTTTGTAGCTCAGTTCATTGATGTGATTGTAAAGATGGCCTTTTGTAGGATGGCCTTTTGTAGCTCAGTTCATTGATGTGATTGTAAAGATAGGATGGACTTTTGTAGCTCAGTTCATTGATGTGATTGTAAATATAAGGTGGCCTTTTGTAGCTCAGTTCATTGATGTGATTGTAAAGATAGGTGGCCTTTTGTAGCTCAGTTCATTGATGTGATTGTAAATATAAGGATGGCCTTTTGTAGCTCAGTTCATTGATGTGATTTTAGAGATAGGATGGCTTTTGCTGTTTCTTCTTTCTGTACTCACTGTGATCTCTTTGAGGGCACCATCTGCCTCTCCTTGCTTCTCGGCCAGCAGCACACTTTGTTCAGCAGCTTTTCTCTTCAGTTCATCCACAAGGACTTTGGCGTCATTTAGCTTTGTAAAGATAGACCAGCCTTAATTGAGCTAGAAAAATCATCCAAAAATTTCAAATTTCACAATTCTCCTTATCTCTTTGACATATTCCCCTCTCGGGACAGAAAATTTCTTTCGTGCACAAATCATATATTCAGAAAATTTATTTAATCAAGCTCTGCATTTTTATGTTTCCAAACTTAAGATAAAAATTATTCAACAGTCAGAGGATAAAAACAATTTTAATACTAAGAAGGCCAGGTCAGCAGCTTTAACCCTTTAACATTTGAACCGACAAAAATCGACACGTGCGACACCACCGCTGAAAGTTAAAAGTGACAGAGAATCTGACACCTGCCAATACAGACCCACATTGAGTCGATAGAAACCGACAAGTGACACACCTCTTTTTACTGGCTCTAATTGGTCACATAAATGATGCTATTGTTCTAAATTTAGAAAATAAACGTCAGGGCAGCTTCACGTGACCAACTGAGGCAAAAGTGCAGACCTATCCGCATTCTTTTGTGAAGATCAGCGAGCAGTAAGTCAGAAAAATGTAGACAAAATGGGTTGCTACAGCGGAGAGGAAGTTGAACGTGAGAGCAAGATGGCCAC
Organism: Doris montereyensis; assembly: GCA_037039925.1. Taxonomy (NCBI): domain Eukaryota; kingdom Metazoa; phylum Mollusca; class Gastropoda; order Nudibranchia; family Dorididae; genus Doris; species Doris montereyensis. Next base: position 156,706 of record JAXRKP010000780.1, on the reverse strand, counting down.
CACTTAATGTGAACACGAAAGAGTTAAAAACTATTATACAATCTGATTCGCTCTTTACCACAGGATGCTGCTTCTAATGATATAATAACCCTTACGATAACCACCAGTCGCCTGAGGCTGGGTGCATTTCTCTATTCCCAGCCAAGGAGAGCCCTTGCTGAGAGCCATAAGTAAAAATAATGTTCTTTGAAGGCTTTTGTGGTCCACAGAGCCGGGGCTTATCCCAGTTTCTATAGCACTCTAAGCAGACCCGATGATCTAGGTTTTTAAATCCCAAGCTAGCCCTTGTACCCATTTGTAACTGGATCAAATGGGGAAAATGCGTGTCAAATGTCTTTCCCAAGGTCAACGCAACATCAGACCTAGCTTTACTAAGATTCGAACCTAGGACCCCATGGTCCTTAGTCAGTAGCCTAACCACTCAGCCACGACGCCACTTGCTGAGTGGCATAGGAGAGAATTTTGCCAGAGCCTTGCTATGTTTAGCCAGCCAATGCACCCTACTAGGTGCATACTCTCTGTCCTTTGTAGGCCCATCAGGCTTTGGTATTCATAGGGTGACTTCTTACTTAGTACATAGCCATAGCTGCCAACCTTTTCGAATAGAAAAACAGACTCTGACTTGCACCATGGCCTGCAATATTCCAGAAAACATTGATCTTTTAACTTAAATAAGATATATGACATATAATTTGCCAATCCATGGCGAAACGGGACGACAGTTTTGCAAACTCAGAATGGCTTCTCCAGACCTTCATCCCAAATCTCTCTGAGTTTTTGTTGTTAAATATTTTTTAAATGTACAATTAACCCTTATATACGTATTTTCAAGGTAAGTACAGACTTATGGACTCAAAGGCAAAAAAACGTACTAAATACGTTCATGTAGTGGTTGGCAGCGATGCATATTGTATTTAATGAAATTACAAGCTGTGGCTTCAAATCAGACCCCTCAGACACCTGAAGCCTAGTAATGATGGCTGCCATTTCACTGCTTTTCTCAGAGCTCAAACAATCCCCATACCCACTTTGAAGAAAAGAAAAAAACTCTCAAAACCTTGTACTCTTAAAACATAGTACTTCACTCTGCTTTCCTTACTTGCCTCAGGTGTGAATGAGTACCCAACTATAGATAGAGAAAGATCCTATCAGAGTGTTGGTATGAAAGCGCCCAATAGGCTGCTGTACTATATTCTCCCCGGGGAATTGAGAAGAACTTTGAATAAAAATGACCTGCTGGGGGATAACCGATGTACTCGTGAGAGGGGATATGGATTTTTATCTTATCAAAGGACTAAGACTTTCATCTTTACTTGTAAGTGATGTTGCTTTTCCACAATGCTGTTCTTTGTTTCTCATAAACGGATTGGTACGTGTTCAGGAACACCATGTACCGCCTCGGAGTGGCTCCCAGTCCAGCGCAAGACTCGTGGACGTGCAAAAGCATTTCAGCAGCTCTTCTCCCCCAGATATCTTTTCTTGTGTCCTTTCGGCTCACCGATAGAAGCGCCCTCAATCTTTGGCGGGGCGGGTCAAAAGCATCAAGGAACCTGAATCAATTTGACAAAAGTTTTGAACCTTCACAGCTGACATTTATGTGACATGACGTTACTTAAACATTTCCATATGTTCTTGTTACAAAAATAATTAAATGTGAAGAATACTTGTTTATCAAAACCAGAGTAATAATAAACATACTTGTACACCGAAGATATAATCCACAAATCTTAACCACAAATCTTACATTTTACACAAACTTCTGTGAAAGACCTTTGAAAAAATAATATACAAACAAACTTGGCAAAAATAAGCTCTAGAAAAATGTATTGCCTCACAACAACCAAAATATACAAATGTGTGTGTGTGTGTAAATGTATATGTATTACCTGACCATGCTGTATGTCTATGTGTATGTGTGTGTATGTGTGTAAATATGTATGTGTTACCTTGACCATGCTGTATGTGTGTATGTGTAAATGTGTATGTGTTACCTTGACCATGTGTATGTATGTGTGTGTGTGTGTACATGTGTATGTGTTACCTTGACCATGTGTATATGTGTGTGTGTGTACATGTGTATGTGTTACTTTGACCATGCTGTATGTGTGTGTGTGTGTGTGTGTACATGTGCATGTGTTACCTTGACCATGTGTATGTGTGTGTGTGTGTGTGTGTGTACATGTGTATGTGTTACTTTGAATGTACTGAATGTGTGTGTGCATAAATGTGTATGTGTTACTTTGATTATGCTGTATGTGTGTGTGTGTGTGTAAATGTGTATGTGTTACCTTCCCTATGCTGTATGTGTGTGTGTGTAAATGTGTATGTGTTACCTTCCCTATGCTGTATGTGTGTGTGGGTAAATGTGTATGTGTTACATTGACCATGTTGTACGTATGTGTTTGTGTATAAATGTATATGTGTTACATTGACCATGTTGTATGTATGCGTGTGTGTGTAAATGTGTATGTGTTACCTTGACCATGCTGTATGTGTGTGTGTGTGTGTATGTGTATAAATGTGTATGTGTTACCTTGACCATGCTGTGTGTGTGTGTGTGCGTGTGTGTGTAAATGTGCATGTGTTACCTTGGCCATGTGTGTATGTGTGTAAATGTGTATGTGTTACCTTGACCATGCTGTATGTGAATGTGTGTGAATATGTATGTGTTACCTTGACCGTGCTGTATGGTGTGTGTAAATGTGTATGTGTTACCTTGACCATGATGTATGTGTGTGTGTAAATGTGTATGTGTTACCTTGACCGTGCTGTATGTATGTGTGTCTAAATGTGTATGTGTAACCGTGACCCTGCTGTATGGGTATGTGTGTGTAAATGTGTATGTGTTACCTAGAGCATGTGTATGTGAGTGTGTGTGAATATGTATTTGTTACCTTGACCGTGCTGTATGTGTGTGTGTGTGTAAATGTGTATGTGTTACCTTGACCATGCTGTATGTATGTGTGTCTAAATGTGTATGTGTAACATTGATCCTGCTGTATGTGTATGTGTGTAAATGTGTATGTGTTACCTTGAGCATGTGTATGTGTGTGTGTGTGTGTGTAAATGTGTATGTGTTACCTTGACCATGCTCTCTCTGCTCCAACCTTCCATCCACTGCACACAGCACTGTTTGTACAAGGCTGGGTTGCTCTCACAGTTGAGGGTGAAGCTGCTGTTGCTACTGTCCATGACTAGCACAGTGTGGAGGTTGTTCATGACACCTAGAGATAAAGATGGATTTACAGTTTGTATCCCCCAAAAGTGAAGGCTCACTGACCATACATCATTTATCCCCCTCCACCCCTCCCCACCCCACAGCAGGCCATTCCTTTCAAATTCAGTCTTCCTCAGCTCCCTCAAGAGCATACAATACAGCTGCCTGTTAGGCATTTCATACTAACATATTGACAAGCATTTTCTCTACCTATAGCTGGATACCCATTCACACCTGACTTGAGTGAAGAAAGCAGGTACCTTTCCTAAGATTAAAATGTCATGAAAACAAAAGTGGGTCGGCCATGGTTCAGTGTCGTCATGATTACAAACTCACAAACGACACTATGATTTTGCCACAACGCCTCTAGGTATATTATACAGAAAGAACAAGAAAAACACACACAAATGTCATTCCAATAACACACACAAATGTCATTCCAATAACACACACAAATATCATTCCAATAACACACACAAATATCATTCCAATAACACACACAAATATCATTCCAATAACACACACAAATGTCATTCCAATAACACACACAAATATCATTCCAATAACACACACAAATATCATTCAATAACACACACAAATGTCATTCCAATAACAACACAAATATCATTCCAATAACACACACAAATATCATTCCAATAACACACACAAATATCATTCAATAACACACACAAATGTCATTCCAATAACACACACAAATGTCATTCCAATAACACACACAAATATCATTCCAATAACACACACAAATGTCATTCCAATAACACACACAAATATCATTCAATAACAAATGTCATTCCAATAACACACACAAATATCATTCCAATAACACACACAAATGTCATTCCAATAACACACACAAATGTCATTCAATAACACACACAAATATCATTCCAATAACACACAAATATCATTCCAATAACACACACAAATGTCATTCCAATAACACACAAATATCATTCCAATAACACACACAAATATCATTCCAATAACACACACAAATGTAAATAACACACACAAATATCATTCCAATAATACACACACAAATATCATTCCAATAACACACAAATGTCAGTTTCCCGTAGCATAGTTTCACATTTCATCAATTTAACACAATGAGATGTTAAGTCATGTAAGGACATATAACAACTTACACCATGCATACAATTTAATGCATAATCAAGGGCAAAGAAAGATAACTTATAATCAAATCTATCACAGTGGTGTTGATTTCCTTCTTATTCCAGTCTAATTCTTAGCCAAATGAAGTCAACCCACTCAAACAGGTAACATAAAGCCTGGTACTGAGGGGAGGAAAGTTCATATTGTAATCAATTATTCAATGAATCAGTTTTAGCATTTAACTGAAATAGTGTCATGTTAATGATTAAAACAAAACAGGGAGCAGAACTCCATAATTTAATTTTCCCTTTCAATTTGGGTTGACGATTAGAGCAACTCATATATCATAAAATATGCAACTGTTATTTCCACTTTGATTCACAGAACTAAAAGACCGAGTAAGTGTGTTTACAATGTGCTGTTGGAGCTTAGAAGTTGTATAATTTGAACACTCGTAACAAAATAAATCTAAGATAATATAACCATCGCAAATAATCTAGCATATAAAACTTACGGGCAGCAAAGAAGCTGATAAGAGTCCCCCGAATCCGACTTCCGATACCAAGTCCCTAAGCAAGGGAGCTAACAGAGGCTCCAATTCTTCTGGTGTGTACAAACTGGGAACCTCTCCAGCAGAGAGAAAGAGAATTGATGAGTTCCAGGAACTGCGGCTCCACAAACTGGTGATCTTCCAGCACCAGGACGACCTGTTCTCCTCAATGCCTGCCAGCTGCATTACCTGGGAAGTAAAAACGGCAAATTGAGATATGAAATGATAAGTTAGATAAGAGTTCCACTTATATTTTTTCAATTCAATTCAATTCAATTCAATTCAATTCAATTCAATTCAATTCAATTCAATTCAAGCACTTTGTTCACCCATAGAAAGAAAAGCAGCAAATTGTGACATGAAATGATCAGATAAATAAGATACACTTCATTTATTCAATTCAATTCAATTCAATTCAAATACTTTGTTCATCCATAAAGACCCCTTTTCAATGTCTTTCTCGAAAAAATTATGACAGATGCACTCGACGACCACCAAGGAACAGTGAGCATTGGTGGAAGAACAATCACAAACCTGCACTTCGCAGATGATATTGACGGACTCGCAGGCACAGAGCAAGAACTGAATAATCTGGTCAGAAGACTAGATACATCTCCGTAGCATACAGCATGGAAATCAGTGCAAGCAAGATAAAACTGATGACCAACAGTGACACTGGAATCCATACCGACATGATCACCAACGGAGAGAATACTTGAAACTGTGCACAAGTTTAAATATCTGGGAACAATACTGTCGGACGAAGGATCAAAACCTGAAGTATTAACAAGGTGTGCAATGACAACATCCGCATTAGCCAAGATGGGAACCGTCTGGAAAGACAACAAAGTCTCCCGTAGCTCAAAGTTAAAACTTATGCGCTCCTTGTTCACTCAGTGTTTCTTTACGCCCATGAAACATGGACACTAACTGCAGATATAGAGAAGAGAATACAGGCAACAGAAACGAGGTGCTTTAGAAGACTGCTCGGTACTCTCACAAAGACCATATCAACAATGAAGAAGTCAGAGACAGAATAAGATAAACCATTGGTCCTTACGAAGACCTCCTCACCACTGTCAAAAAGTGCAAAATGAAATGGTTTGGACACTTGGTGAGAGAAGGAAGGTTTCCAAAAACTGTGCTTCAAGGAACTGTCAGAGGAGATAGGAGAAGAGGCAGACAAAAGAAGAGATGGGAGGACAATATCACTGAATGGACGGACCTGAAGCTAAGTGAGCTGATGAGACGGGCGGAGGACAGAAAGGAGGGGAGAAGGCTGGTTATTTGGTCACTGGTAGCGCCCCAACGGCCTTCGCCATGGGACAGATAGATAGATAGAGAGAAAGGACATTGTCACAATTCATATTAGTTGAAGACCAACAAAAACAAAAAGCATGGTATAGAGATACAGGAATTCAAAGTGGTAATTTTAAAACATCTATTGTAGCTATACAAAATTAAATTAAGATTAAGAAATGAAATTAATTCATAATCAATACATAGATATATTGGGAAACTATTAACAACATTTTTACAAATTTAACCTTTATCTTTAACCAATGCCTGAAAAATAATAAAGCAAATCAAGATATGAAAAGATACAATAAATTAGATACATTTCATTTAACCTTCATCATTAAATTCTTCAGAAAGTTCACGAGCATATCACGAGTAATTAAATACACATTTATCAAGTTCATTTTCTCTATCAGTGGTGGCAGGTTTGTGAAAATTGAAAAGGCATGGTGATAATATGAAAAGGATGGTGATACTATGAAAAGGATGGTGATACTATGAAAGGCATGGTGAAACTATGAAAAGGATGGTGATACTATGAAAAGGATGGTGATACTATGAAAAGGCATGGTGATACTAAAAGGCATGGTGATACTATGAAAAGGCATGGTGATACTATGAAAAGGATGGTGATACTATGAAAAGGAAGGTGATACTATGAAAAGGAAGGTGATACTATGAAAAGGATGGTGATATTATGAAAAGGATGGTGATACTATGAAAAGGATGATGATACTATGGAAGGCATGGTGATACTATGAAAAGGATGGTGATACTATTAGAGATGAAATCAAGGAGGCAACATCATTGTTGAGAACAGCATCACAAGTGTGCTGCACAGGTCAGTCCATGGCCTGGATCTAGGTTTCACTTCATCACAATAGTGATGATCAGATAATCCTTCACTCTCGATTTATAACTGACAGTAACAGTTACCAAGAAAGCCATTTCAATCAAAGTCCTTCTCAACTCACTGGGGACCATACAGGACATTTGCCTGTTAGTTACTTCATACTAGCATTCAGATAAAAATACTTCTCTGTCTAATAGCTGGGTACTCGTTCACACCTGAGTCAAGTGAGAAAAGCAGAAGTAAGAGCCTTCACTAAGAGTACAATGTTGTGAGAGAAAAAAACTTTGGTATTCAAACCAATTTTAAACTTGATTACAAAATCACAACACGAAAATGACCAATTGCACCATCACACTATCTCAACATAAATATTACACACTGTCTAAGATTCCTCAACATTAAAAGCCAAGTCTTACTGTTTTCAAGTCATTCTTGAACTGCTTGAGTCCATAGCCTCTAGAAACTTTAGGCGTAAACAGTTGCATTTGGTGCATGTTGGCCACAACACTGACCGCAGTTCTGCGGCCAACTCCACTGCGGCCAGCCATGAGAAGCGAGCCACCTGGTCGAGTCAACACACGGTCAACGTGAGCCATGTTCTCAAGAACTTCTCGGAAAATCAAAATGTCCAGCTCTCTATTTTCACGGCCTGTGGATAACAGTAAAGATGGTACATTTGAGCTTTGAAACATCATCGTTGTATGCCTAAGAAAACGAAATTAATTTTGATACAACCGATGTATCTATAAACACATCTTTCATGAACAAAATCAAAAGACTGTGTACTTTGGATTTGTGTCATATTTGAAATACGGTACATGAATGTAGAATTTAATTTCTTTGTTTCTAGGGTGCTATTTACTGGAGAATTTGATGCTTTTGTCCATAAAAGTGCTAGTTACTGTAGAATGTGACACCCTTGTCAATAAAGTGCTACCTACTGTAAAATTTCATGCTTTTGTCCATAAAAGTAGAATTTGGTACCCTTGTCTATGAAAGTGGTACTTACTGCAGGCATTGATGCTGTTGGTTTTAAAAAGTCTTATTTACCTTAGAATTCTAATCCCTAGTGCTACTTACTGTAAAATTTGATGCCTTTGTCTATGACTGCCTTCAGATCTTCCTCGCCTAACTTTCAAGAGGTTTTCCAAACGGAGGCAAAGGTGCACCAGCAGCCGCCGACTCTGACCTGGATCCCCAGGTGACGAAGAACGTGGCTGAAATCGTCACAATGACAGCAGGTTACAAATTGTTTCTTTTTTTTGGCCACAATTTATTCAAAACATATATACTGATAAATGAAAAGACAGTTGTGTCTGATGAGAAAATATTTCCGTCCCTAGTTGTTGACGATTTTATCTTCATTTGACTTGTTATCACTATGATGAGCTGTTTATGTCATTCGTCTTCAAGTTTTATGTCCGTGCTGTTAAATTTAGTCTGACATGAGCCATCGACTCAAAAGACCTCTCTGGAAATCAGGAATCTGATTATCATTATTGTCTGACTTTTGAATCCCTCCGATGGAAGAGTTATAAGTTTGATCTTAAAGATAAAGATAAAAATGGATTTACAGTTCCGTATCCCTGCACAAGAGCAGGCTCACCAACTGTACATCATATTTTATCCCCAGCAGGCTATTTTATTCAAAGTCCTCAACTCCCTGGGGGAGCATACAGTTCACCAGCCTGTGGGTGCTTCACTCTGACAAGATCTTTCTCTATACCTGGGTACTCATGCCCACCTGAGTTAAGTGAGGAAAGCAGGGTCAAGTACCTTTCCAAAGAGTAGAACGTCGTGGAAAAAAGATACACAGTGGTGGCTCTTTCTTATACGTTTTAGCTCTTGTTTACTTTTTGCATCTCTTCACTGGATTTTTATAAAGCTTTTTTTTTTTAAAGATCAAAAACTGAAATTGACAGTTGGAAACCTTCACAGAATGACATATTAAAAAAAAGACAATGACCCAGACGATAATCAAATCCCTTCAAAAATAGACAATGAACCAGACGATAATCAAATCCCCTCATCCAATCTTTTCCTTGGAGCAAGACACAACAAGACTTACAATCAATATCCTCAAAAATGTTGGACGACCAATCCGATCTGACAACGGACACAAGCATGTTGTCAAATTTACTGCGATTGTCGGCACCAACGATGCGTCACGGAACAGCCGCCTGGCTTCATACACCCAAACTTCCAGCACTGTGTCCGCCGTGCCGTCTTTGGCCCCACCAGTCAGGTCGTAACGCAGGAGACCAAGGACCCAGTTGGTTAGATCTCTCGGGGTGAACAGGTAGTGGCTGTAGTCGTCTACAGTAAATCGAGTTCTCAACTGTTGTGAAGATAAAAAATCAGTCAAGCTTTGAACGTTATGACTTAAGTATTTCTTTCAGTAGTAGCACCACAAGTTGCTTTTCAAGTTATACATATAAGGAAGAAAAAGAAGACTACATAGATTAGTTAAGATGTTTTCTTGTTACGATGTCTGTCTTCCTCTAATCCAATGTTGTAAAGTGTCAAATGATAACCTTTAATAATAAATAACAAAAGAAAATTTTAACACTATCTAGTGTCTAGGTAGGAATTTATTCTCTTCACTACTTTTTTTTTTCAGCAATGGCATGCTTCATTATTCAGTTGGGCTATGATGAAAACCCAAAGTGTGACATCAGTCATGATATGCATGGCATTGTCATGCAAGGTAAATACAGCAATGAAATAAACATTTGCATGTTATTACTGGTAGACCTAGACAAACGGTGAGACAAGGGGGCATGTCCAAAATGACATACAATAATATTAAAGCCCCATAGGAAGAAAGACCAGACAAATACAAGGAATAGATAGAAAAAAATCCTCACCACCATGGGGATCTTATAATAATGTATTTTGCTCGTATATGTTCAATGGTTGTTTGAATAATACTAGGCTTAGATCTAGAAAAATTGTAGTCTAGGACACTAGGGGAACAAACTGTCAGCGAAAATGACTGCTAGTTGTGATTGGTTTTACATACAAAAGACCTTGTTAATGAAGCTCCTTTTTTAGGGAGCATAGCTAGGTCGATTGGTAGCATGCTTTCTTTTCAAGGTGGGGCTATGGGTGCCAATGCATTTCCTTCACTTATTGGTAGACCTAACGTACCTGTTCATAAAACTGAATCATACTGCTGGCAAGGGCGTGGATCTTTGAACTGCTTCCCCACACCGGGTGTTTGGCCAGCTGACGGTGCAGTGTCGGCTTCAGGTAGGATGAGTAGATGGTCTGCAGCTGGTCTCTGTCTGGATATCTGGGAAAAACACAAAACAAAAATCGGTCTATATAACATAAACTTTTCAAGACTATAACGACCCATAGAGCCGGAGCTTATCACGATTTCTATAGTGTGAAGTGGAAAAGGTGATAATAACTCCCTCCTGGAAAAAACGCAAGACAAAATTCATTCAATGAAACATGACCTATTCAAAACCATTATGGCCCATACAAATGGAGCTTATTTTTGTTTCTATAGCATAAGGCGGAACAGGTGATAATAACTACCTCCTGGACAGAACGTTAGTCTGACACAGGTGTTTACTCCTAAGCTAGTGCTTGTACCCATTTACACCTGGGGCGAATGGGGAAAATGTGTGTTACGTGTCTTTTCCATGAGGATTCAACCCAGGATCTCATGATCTTAAGTCTTGCAGCATAATCGCTTGGCCTCCGATGCCACAAGGGTGTATGAACAATGCTCCAAAACCTTGGCTTCAGTTGCAAGCTTAGTGCTGTCTCGTTCTGTCTTTAGTTTTGAGAAAAAAGCTCATGAAAGTTTCACTTCTTTGTATGTGTGGACACAGAGCACACAACATGCATTTCCAACACCACAAATCAAGGGGCTCTATGGAGATATTTATATGTCATTAAAATAGAGATTTATGCTCTTTCTTAGACAAGACAACAATATCTATGTACAAAAAAATGCAAAACTGGACATAAGATAGTAACTGAGCTCGCAACATGTCTACTTTCTGTTTACAAATATAATATTGTCATAAAATGTTACTCATTCTGTTGCCTTCATGGGATAGTGAATTTAACATTAGTGCATGAGATGTTCCATTAGTGCATAGGATGTTCCATTAGTGCATGGGATGTTCTATTAGTGAATGTGATGTTCAATTAGTGAATGTGATGTTCAATTAGTGAATGTGATGTTCTATTAGTGAATGAGATGTTCCATTAGTGAATGTGATGTTCAATTAGTGAATGGGATGTTCTATTAGTGCATGGGATGTTCCATTAGTGAATGTGATGTTCAATTAGTGAATGTGATGTTCCATTAGTGCATGAGATGTTTCATTAGTACATGGGATGTTCCATTAGTGAATGTGATGTTCCATTAGTGAATGTGATGTTCCATTAGTACATGTGATGTTCCATTAGTGAATGTTATGTTCCATTAGTGAATGTGATGTTCCATTAGTGAATGTGATGTTCCATTAGTGCATGGGATGTTCCATTAGTGCATGTGATGTTCCATTAGTGCATGTCATGTTCCATTAGTGCATGTGATGTTCCATTAGTGCATGTCATGTTCCATTAGTGAATGTCATGTTCCATTAGTGAATGTGATGTTCCATTAGTAAATGGGATGTTCCATTAGTGCATGTCATGTTCCATTAGTGCATGTTATGTTCCATTAGTGCATGGGATGTTCCATTAGTGAATGTCATGTTCCATTAGTGCATGGGATGTTCCATTAGTACATGAGATGTTCCATTAGTACATGGGATGTTCCATTAGTGCATGGAATGTTCCATTAGTGAATGTGATGTTCCATTAGTGCATGGGATGTTCCATTAGTGCATGTGATGTTTCATTAGTGCATGTGATGTTTCATTAGTGCATGGGATGTTTCATTAGTGCATGGGATGTTTCATTAGTGCATGGGATGTTTCAAAGAGACCACATTGTGGGCTTTCTTAAATATTTCTGGACTAATACAAAGAAGCGTTCCACCTCATTATTCACTATCATGAGCCATTGTACAAGCAGAATCAGATTTCATTGAAAATCTCCTAACTTATTCTGAGTCCTTTCTCTGCATTGACATACATACGTATATATGTATATTGTAGTTTAATTGCTTAATTGTAATTTACCCAGCCCACCATTTGTGGTGATTAATGAATTGAGAGGAAACAGCAAGATGAAAGTGAAAGTTAAGTGCAAGAATGATAAGCGAAAAGTAGGACCTACCAGTGACATCTGCCAACCACCCGTATATTGTAGCCCCCACGTATATGTAGCCCCCAAGTATCCGAGTTTCACGAGATGGTTTACGTACCCAACGCTGCAGATGCGAACGACGGAGGTAAACCTGGTACTCAGCTTGTGCCTGCCAAGAGTGGATCCTGCGTTCATACTGGCAACAATCTGGACACCTTCCAAACCCACCCATTCCAGGTTGGAGTCGTAGAAACCATTGTAAGTTACCACCTGGACAAATCACAAAATGAATGAAAATTATTTCAGTGCAAAAGTTAACATTCACTTTATTAAAACTGTCTATACAATGGTGTCGGCCTAAGAACCACCGCCTGAGAACCCGGTCCGCTTAGGATCTCGCTAATTCCACGCAATGAAATTTTTCTGACATAAAACTACCCCCTTAAGACCCCGCTACGACATCCTGGCCCGCCTTAGAACACGATGGTGAATCATAGAAAGGCGGGTGGGAAGTATATTGCATTAGTCTAGGCACTAGTAGGTGTTATAAACACGTCACACGGGCGTGTCAGACATCGAATGACTGGACACGAGCAAGGCTTACCACCCGCCCTGTCCATCTTTCCCGGCCAACTGTGAACATGCCTTGGCGCCTTGGGACTACAGATGATCAAAGATTAAGTAGCTGTTGTATGCCTAGGTGTGGAGGCAAGGCAATTACGTGGCTCGCATTGCAACATCAAAGACAGGTGACAGGCAGAGTAATGAAGTAAAACTACAGGACATGTCTCCCGAGGACCATGTTCCTAGGCGGACACCACTGTTCTCAATTTTATCTATATTATTTATGATTATTCAAACACAGTCTGCAATAGACAGGATTGTATGTGTAATTCGGGTGAATTGAAGAATTTCATCGTTACTCCTGTTCAAATCTTTAATTTCTATGCTAACAGTATCTACATTATGAACATCATCTCGATAGAGCATGATACCTGTGTTACAAGATCCACCTGTAGTGTTAACGTCGCTCAAATACAACACCAAAAATATCATAACAATAACAAATGTGTGCAAGCCATGACACAATAATGTGTGCAAGCCATAACCCTATTTTGTCAGCTGTAAACAATGCAACCAGTCAAATAAACTTCTGTTTAATATCTGTATTCATTGCAGTAGAATATCTGCCATTTAAAATGTAAATTTAACTAGAGAAAATTGGAAGCATTCAATACACTTGTAATGGAAACAAAAACTCATGCAATTTCATATCATCATAACAGTGTCATGAAGTTATTTTCTAAAGGGGTGGAAAAGAACCTTCAATTAACACTCCCTTCTTCACTCATTTCCAGATACATAGGGATACATACATAAACACACACACAGATACACACATGCACAGACACACAAACACTCATTACACACAAACTAATATGCAAACACTCCTGCACACACACACACACACACACAATAGACCTTTCCTCCCCAAACAATAAAAAGCAACTTATTGTCCATTTTCATTTTTTTCATTTTCCAAGTTCTAAAAACATGTCTTCTGTCAGCCATCCCTGTCATCGTTGTCGTCATCACAGTCTGCGACACCATTTCGTCACCTGTTGCAGGAGGGGGTAATCCAGAGGCAAGGTGTCTGCCTCTCAACCAAAAGATACTGGTTTCCAGCCCTGCCAACAGTCGAAAAAAATTCTCGAGTTTCTTCGAGCAAAATCTACCCCTGGTCTAGGTAGGTGGATTTACACCTATTCCCATTGGAGACAGACGATTAAAAAGGAGGTCCCGTGTGCAAATCACAACACTCTGTCTATGCACGTTAAAGATCCCTTGGTTGTTTACAGGGCAGTCAGGCAAAATCAAAAATCCTACCAAAAAACCCTCGAGATCACCTTAGTTGCAGATGTGGGTAAATTAAATCAAAACAAATCTAATCAAATCACCTGTTGAAGGAAGGCAATCATCTGGCACGTTCCCCATTTGTCTGGCTTGGGCAGATTGATGTCCTTGAGGTAAAGCAAGAGTCTCTCACAGTCCTTGGGCCGGTACACGCGGCCAGTGTTGGTGGAGATGACCATGCAGGTCTGGCTAAGCTTCTGCAGGATATGGTTCGGGCTCGTCTGAGCTGAACAGTGAACCATGGCCACTTGGGTGGAACGCAGACGTTCGAAGGCATGACGTAAAAGCAGCCTGGTGATAAGTCGGAATATTCAGAGCCAATAGTTAAACTTGACTACTTATCTATAGTTAACAATAATGCCATAACAAACGAAAATTGATGTTACTCAGACCAAGAGATTTCGCTTAGAGATCAGAACAGTTTCGAAGCTATATTCATGTTCTTGTTCTTTTCTGTTCAAATTTCTAGACTGATTTTCATCCTTTGACCGTGAGTGCCTAAACAACTCTTCAACGTCTAAAAAAAAGTTTTGGAGGTTTTAAAGCTTCTTTTATATCTCAATGCACTTTTCATAATTTTTCCTACGATGATTTCAAAAGAAATTGTCAAACAAAAACAAACAAATCAAATATAAAATACATTAACAAATTTATAATCTATAGAATTACACTCAAATATAATTGCTAGTACTTTCACCAATTACAACCAAAACGTACTCTCAAACACATTTCAATAACAATTATAACCTCTGACATGAAAATCGTTTTTTTATGCTGTAATTTCCATACAAAGATAACATGGTTATGATCACAGTAGACGTTGCAAGAGATACACACCATATTCTAAGATCAACAAACAATTCACATTGAAGTATCGACAACAAGAATATAAAAAAGTTAAACAACCCACCCTTTGCCACATCCGTCAGGACCACAGATGATAAACGGCTGTCGGTTGTCAGCATCGAGCCATGGTAGAAAGTAGTCCAACGCCCTCAAAACATCATTGGTTCTGATGACAGGAAGTGCCATTGAGGACAGGAAATGATCTGCTGTCAGTTCTTCAACAACCTGGCAAAAGAGTGAGTGAATCCATCAATTTGTTGCAGCTCTCAGAAAAAAGAAATTAACTGCTTCACCTTTAATTCTATTGTAAGTTCAAAATTTCATTTATAGTTTACGGTACACTCTTAACAACAATACATACCTGTCACTGACTACAAACATACTGCAAGTAATTTACACTAGGAAGCACCAATGTACTAATTAAACATGAATGACACTTCTCTAAATCTACTAAGAATTTCAAAAGATAATATTGATCCCAAAGCTAACTGCTACATGCATCAAAATTTGAAGCATGTGTAGTAATAAATTCAAAGTTTTATAATCTTAATTAAATTTTTATGGCTGCAAAAAAACAAAAAAACATATTGAAGTACTCCAAAATGTCATTGTCTTCAAACTGTTTTCCTTATTCAGTCTGTCTGTCTGTCTGTCTGTCTGTCTGTCTGTCTGTCTGTCTGTCTCTCTCTCTCTCTCTCTCTCTCTCTCTCTCTCTCTCTCTCTCTCTCTCTCTCTCTCTCTCTCTCTCTCTCTCTCTCTCTCACACACACACACACACACACAGACATCACACTTACATGCATACACACGTACACACACACTTTTTTTCTTTCTCCCGCTCTATGTGTCTCTCTGACAAAATCATTGGAGGTGCAATTCACAAATAATGCCATGAGTCATGAAAAAACAAAGGCAGGCGCAAAATGCAAAGGGAACAAACATAAGAATCAATGCTTCAACTTATAAAAATGAGAGCGAAGAATAAAATATAAAGACAACCTGCTTCTTCTTAATCAGGGATGCAATGCAACTGAAAGTTTTACTGTCTTACAAAGAAAGAGCAAGTCTACAAATCAAGATCTAGCAAGAACAACAAAAATTGTTTAGAAAAGACAAACCCGCTGGAGTAAAATGTAAAGAAAACTGCTTCTACTTAATCAGGGAAGCAATGCAGCTGATTGTCTGGCTGTCTTACAAAATCAATGAAAAACAAGAGCAAGTAAATAAATCAAGATCTAGCTAGAACAAAAAATCATTTAGAAAAGACAAGCCCTGCTGGAGTAAAAATTGCTCAGAATGAATTCCAAAGCAAACATGCCTAGTCACAGGATTTTGTTGTTTTTTTTTGTTGTTGAGAATCATCTAAGAAAATCAAACCAATAATGGAAATGTTCATGTGATGAAAATGGCTCTACATAGAAATTGCAAGCATATTTTCTATTTGAATTGTTTTCTGGGTTGGATTCTGAATTAAATGCTATTTTTTTAATATAATGATTAAAGGAGTGTTCTTTAGGATTTCAAGTACAGATTGAACTATGCAAACAACAAGACAATTCTCAGATATATTTTAAAGAATTAATTGTTCGGATGATGGATGTTCCTAAGAAAGAATTAGTTACAGCTATTTTTCTCCATCTCATTAAACAGATAAAAGGGATCCATTGAAAAAAACATCCTGTGATTCAAAGTTTAAACTTACAAAATTAAAATTTTACAACAATGTTTTCCTTTCAATTCTCCTAGCAGTCCCTAATGAAGAATGAGGATTCACTCTGACAGATAAATTTGGATCATACTTGAAAACTAATATTTCTGAGAGCAAAAAAAAAAAGACAACAACAAAAATTTCAGAGAAAAAGAAAAGAAAAGATAACAATCAGCACAAAAAATATTTCTTTGTTTTGTTTTGGTTAGGTTTAGTTGGGTTGGGTTGGGTTGGGTTGGGTTGGGGTTGGTTGGTTTGGTTTGGGTTGGATTGGTTGGGTTGGGTTGTTGTTGGGTTGGGTTGGGTTGGGTTGGTTGGGTTGGGTTGGTTGGTTGGTTTGGTTTGGGTTGGGGTTGTTTGGGTTGGTTGGTTGGTTTGGTTTGGGCTGGGCTGGGCTGGGCTGTTTGGGTTGGGTTGGGTTGGGTTGGGGTTGGGTTGGGCTGGGCTTGGGTTGGGTTGGGTTGGGCTGGGTTGGGTTGGGCTGGGTTGGGTTGGGTTGGTTTGGTTTGGTTTGGGTTGGGCTGGGGTTGGATTGATTGGGTTGGGGCTGGGCTGGGCTGGGGGTTGGGGTTTGGGTTGGGTTGGGTTGGTTTGGTTGGGTTGGGTTGGATTGGATTGGGTTGGGTTGGGTTGGGCTGGGCTGGGCTGGGGGTTGGGTTGGGTTGGGTTGGGTTTGGGTTGGGTTGGGTTGGGTTTTGGTTTGGGTTTGGGTTGGCTTGGGGTTGGGTTGGGTTGGGTTGGGTTGGGTTGGTTTGGTTTGGGTGGGTTGGGTTGGATTGGGTTGGGTTGGGTTGGGTTGGTTTGGTTGGGTTGGGGATTGGGTTGGATTGTTGGGTTGGGTTGGGTTGGGTTGGGTTGGTTTGTTGGATTGGGTTGGGGTTGGTTTGGGTTGGGTTGGATCGGGTTGGTTTGGTTTAGTTTTTTCTACAAGGCACGCTGGGAGGGAATTAAGAATGCTTTGATTGTTTCTTAGATTGTTTGTTTTTTAAAGGACAAAAGCACTTGCACCTTAAGAGTGCCATCTAACCATGGAAACGGCAAGACAGACAGACAGCTGTAGAAGGAAGGCAAGACGGACAGACAGCTGCAGAAGGGAAGGCAAGTTACATAATCTACTCAATGATACGTAATCGGCAAGTCACATAAGGTAAAAATTTCATGAAACGAATTGTACAGAAAGCCACATGGGAAACAAATTTGCAACTTGAAAAGCAAGGTAGATATAATGCACTTTTGCAGCCTATTAGAAAACATTCTGTTCTGTTGACGATTACCTACCCCTCTCACAATTGAAGGTGCCTGAAAGATTTGATTTATTTAATTATACATTCAATATTTGACGTGAGCTTGTAAAGGAAATTCTATCGTTTTGATGAAACTACCTATTGCTGATATTGAGTAATAAAACAGTGGAACCTCTTCAATCAGAAAATATTGGTGGATTGCTCGATTGCCCAGGGAATTAGGAATTTTGGTTTTTCCTCAACAGTTTACTAAAGGTACTTAAACCCTTCTGTGAGTGGTAAAATACAGAATTAAACGAACAATTTATTGTAGCCACAGGACCAGATGATAAAAACAAACTTGGTATTCATCAATGGTAACATTCACAGTTGAACTTCATTGGATGGTAGATATGTAAGACACGTAATCAAGAGTGGAAGGCGGATCAGCTAATTATCTCCTCGTGATTGCCAGGATAAGCGGGGAATGACGACTGTCCATGACTGTGCTTTTTAAGCGCTGCCCCCTATCACCACCGCACTGTATTGTTAGGTGGGCAAGCAAGGGTTGGCTCAACGCCTGATTTCACCCATTCATATTGAATATCTGGTGTGTCTGGCTTATGTCATCGTGAACTTACAACATAGTGTACATATTATGTAATGCATAACACGTGCAGTACTAACATAGGGGTCATAATTGACGTTTTGCTGACAAACAGACCAAATTTGAATAACAAGTAAGTGTTGGAATAAATAAGTATGGGGGAACTGGTGATGATACTCAGTGCAAGCTCGGGAAAAACTGTCCCGATCAGCCCGGGACCTTACCCGTTTAGAGAGGTAAAACATATAGAAAAATGTCCGTTCCGTAGGATTTCTTCCCGATTGCCCAGATTTTCCGATTGCCCGGTTCCCAATAGATAACTGGTTCCACTGTATTGCATCTCCAAATTTGAGGGGGGGGGTTTTTAACGGCTTCAAAGTATCTAAAGCTCTCAAATTCTTCTGGAGTTACAGCATGGCTGAACTGCCAAACGTGATATAACCCAATTTTCATCCAATCTGTAGATAAAACAATTTTGCCCTAATACCAGTGATGTATAACAGGAATCAAATTTTGCAGGAGAGTTCAAGAAGAAAGTTATCTCAAATGTGCAGCAATAAATAGACTTTTAAATGTGTCTTAAAAAACAATTATACCTAAACCTTTCAACAAAAGAAATGTATATTATTTCTATGTAACTTAAAACCTTTTCTACGACATATTGATCATATTTCATAAGAGTGTTTTGTTTTGTTAATGCGAATGAGTTCTTTTCTCTCATTCTGTTGCATTCAATAAATCAAGTTATGAAGATTTTATTTCCGCAATTTTGTCCTTTTAGTACCTTCAGTTTTTTAGATATGATATGCGTTTCTTTTATTGAACAATACATTTATATATATATTTTTTTTTTTTTTTCCACAATCCTGAAATTTTCATCCTATGTACATTACATAAGGCACATCATCTGTAAATCATAATCTGCTTACAGTAACAACACACAAATTAAATCTTCCTGAAAAATCCTTCTCTGTAGGGGGCCCAAAATTGATAAACACGTTTCAGCCAAGATGTCAATTCATCAAGAAATTTTAACATATTCAAAATGAGACTCAAAACATATCTATTCAAGAAAGCAAATGAGTAAGCATTTTCCCTTAGATAAGGACAATTTCCATCATAAATCAACATTTAAGTTGTGAAAATTCTTTTCTCCATTTCAGCAAATTCTTGTGATTATAATATGTAATTGTACCACTTTCTACTTACTTATTTTTTCCAATAACTTTATGAATTTTTGTTTTGTGTTTGTTATATAATAAGGTTTACTCTCAGTGCCTTAGAAGCATTTAGATAAATTTGTGTGATTTATAAATGAATTATTACCATTACTATTACATTATTATCTATTGATTTATGCCAAAAAAATGAAAATTGAAAATTTTGTGTACACATGCTTTCATCAGAATGATGGCACCTGTGCTGGTGTATGAACTCAGGACCTCGCCATCCCAAGTGGGCAAGTTTTACCATTAGACCACCAATGCAACAGAAGAGAATGGATATCAGCTAATACTGTGATTTGTGACCTGCTAACTAAGCAACATCAGTGACGTCGGTGGCCGAGTAGCTAGGCTGCCGGACTGGGATCATGAGGCCCCAGGTTCGAATCCTGGCAAAAGCTAGGCCCGACGTTGTATTCCTTAGGAAAAACACTAAGCACACATTTTCCTCACTCTACCCATGTGCAAATAGGTACAAGCACTAGCTTGCGGTAACAACCTGCGTCAGACTAACGTCCTGTCCAGGAGGTGATACTATCACCTGTTCCGTTTCACGCTACTGAAACCGGGATGAGCTCCAGCTCTATAGGCCGTAACGGGCAGTAGGCCACCAATGCAACAGTAGATGCAACAGAAGGCCACCAATGCAACAGTAGGCCACCAATGCAACCAATGATACAATCACCTGTTCCGCAACAGAAGGCCACCAATGCAACAGAAACCGGGATGGCCACCAATGCAACAGAAGGCCACCAATGTAACATTAGGCCACCAATGTAACAGAAGGCCACCAATAGTAACATTAGGCCACCAATGTAACAGAAGGCCACCAATGTAACATTAGGCCACCAATGTAACAGAAGGCCACCAATAGTACATTAGGCTACCAATGTAACAGAAGGCCACCAATGTAACATTAGGCCACCAATGCAACAGTAGGCCACCAATGTAACATTAGGCCACCAATGAACAGTAGTACCAATGCAAATGTGATTTACCAGCCAACACTGTGATTTGTGACACCTGCTACCGATCAACCTGTCGACCCAGCAGCGAAGTGGATATCTAGATTTATTTTTTATGTACTGGTTGGCAGCCATGAAGATGGACCCCATATGGGAAAGAGGGAGAGGGAGGAGACTAACCAAGAGAGACATGGAAGAGGAATGTCAAGAGTGAAATAAGGGTACATACAGACCAACAGCCTTGAGCTGAGCTAAGGCTGTGCCGTCACCCGACAAGCCGCTGAAATATTGACTCTTCATTCTTATAGACTGATCAGACAAACAGCAGTGGCCTCGCCCACCACACAGCTTACCCAAAGTTTGCTTATAGACCACAAACAGCTTACCCAAAGTTTTGCTTAGATTGATCAGACAAACAGCAGCGGCCTCGCCCGCCACACAGCTCACCCACAGTCTGCTTATAGACTGACCAGACAAACAGCAGTGGCCTCACCCGCCACACAGCTCACCCACAGTCTGCTTATAGACTGACCAGACAAACAGCAGTGGCCTCGCCCAGCTCACCCACAGTCTGCTTTGCGCTGGAATAAATATTCTGGTATTTTCGCAGTTCAAAGCTAGCAGTCGAAAATCTCATTTCGTTGTCGATTGTCGGTTAGTGGCATTTGATTTTGGTGTGAATGCTAGAGCTCTTCTGCTCAACAGAGCTTGTGGCTAGCTCCGGGGTTCAGCTCGGTTAGTAGCTTTTGATCTGCATGTACCCTAGGGAGGGAATGATCTCAGGTGGAGAAACTGCAGAGGAGTGTGAAGGATAGACAGCAGGGGCAAGCTCCAGTGGGAGCCTTATGTTCCTCAACAACATGAGGAGGATTCAAGGTAAACATTATATTATAGGATATATATATGAGATACATACCTCATTGCTGTAGTTCATAAGCCTTCCCATGTTGGTGTCGTAGTATGTATCTAGGAGTCGGCGAGAATCAGGTGGAGATTCTCCTGCCCACGTAAACAGCTGAGGATTTAGAAAGAAAAAACATAACACAATGTGATGGATAGAGAGAAAAAACAATTGTTTCAGAAAGAAAGAAAATTGTGCTGCTGCTAAAATATGCATAAAATTATTTGTGCACTTTCCACAAGATTTTTTTTCTCTCAAAATGTTTACAAAATGACTATGGAAACTTACAAAAATTGTAAATATCTATACCAAAATAACTATTTATATTAAGCAAACTTTATTATGCCATGTGCACATAAACATATACATGTCAATAAAATTTGGGCGAAAATGAAACAAAGTGACATTTGATGAAAGTTTCATTAAATGCACAATGTTCAGTTCTGCATTGTAAATTTATCATGAATTAAACCACATAACAT
Source organism: Doris montereyensis (assembly GCA_037039925.1). Lineage (NCBI taxonomy): Eukaryota > Metazoa > Mollusca > Gastropoda > Nudibranchia > Dorididae > Doris > Doris montereyensis. The sequence continues at coordinate 134,564 of JAXRKP010000780.1, read as the reverse complement.
TTTACTTTCAACGAGAAAATTACAAGGCAGACATTGGTAGCCTAGTAGCTAAGTTGCTGGGCTTGAGATCATGAGGTCCTGGGTTCGAATTATAGCAACGCTAGGTCTGACATTGTGTTCTTTGGGAAAGACAGTCTAGACACATTTTCCCCACTCAAACCTAGCAGGTGCAAGTGGGTACCAACAATAGCTTGGGAGTAAAAACCTGCATGATTATTATCACTTTTTCCGCTTCACGCTATAGAAACTGGGATATGCTCAGGCTGTGAGGGCCGTAACGTCCTTGAAGGAGCTTGACTTTTTTACTAATAAAATAGTTAGTTACACTGTGTATAAATGTAATTCCAGGCGCAAAAATAAGTATTTCAATAACAGGCCCAAGCTCAAGGCTGGGTCAGCCTTTCCCCCAGCTGAACTGAAATGATTTGAGAAACAAAATGCAGCCACAAAGCACCACTGCATATACATTTACCTCCTTAGCAAAGACTTCTCTGGAGCCTTCATTCAAGTTCCCTCCCAAGCCGTGAATGAGTGACATGACAAAATGGGCTTTGCTTTGGACGTGGTGCAGGTGAGACAGGCCGTTGAGTACAATGCCCACCAGACTGGCATCAACCACCATGTCATTCTAGGTTGGAAAGAAAAGAAAGGACAGTCAATAGTCAGTTACATAGTAAGCAAAAAGTAAATTAGGTCCCATACTCAAGAGTTGAGTGTAGGATAATCAGGAGTTGAGTGTAGGATAATCAGGAGTTGAGTGTAGGGTAATCTGGAGTTAAGTGTAGGGTAATCAAGAGTTGAGTGTAGGGTAATCAAGAGTTGAGTGTAGGATAATCAGGAGTTGAGTGTAGGATAATCAGGAGTTGAGTGTAGGATAATCAGGAGTTGAGTGTAGGATAATCAGGAGTTGAGTGTAGGATAATCAGGAGTTGAGTGTAGGGTAATAATCAGGAGTTGAGTGTAGGGTAATCAGGAGTTGAGTGTAGGATTGAGTATAGGATAATCAGGAGTTGAGTGTAGGATTGAGTATAGGGTAATCAGGGAGTTGAGTGTAGGATTGAGTATAGGATAATCAGGAGTTGAGTGTAGGGTAATCAGGAGTTGAGTGTAGGGTAATCAGGAGTTGAGTGTAGGGTAATCAGGAGTTGAGTGTAGGATTCAGGAGTTGAGTGTAGGGTAATCAGGAGTTGAGTGTAGGATTGGAGTTGAGATAGGATAATCAGGAGTTGAGTGTAGGATAATCAGGAGTTGAGTGTAGGATAATCAGGAGTTGAGTGTAGGGTAATCAGGAGTTGAGTGTAGGGTAATCAGGAGTTGAGTGTAGGATTGAGTATAGGATAATCAGGAGTTGAGTGTAGGGTAATCCAGGAGTAATCAGAGTTGAGTGTAGGATTGAGTATAATCAGGAGTTGAGTGTAGGATTGGTAAGGTAATCAGGAGTTGAGTGTAGGGTTAAATCAGGAGTTGAGTGTAGGGTAATCAGGAGTTGAGTGTAGGGTAATCAGGAGTTGAGTATAGGGTAATCAGGAGTTGAGTGTAGGATAATCAGGAGTTGAGTGTAGGTTATTCAGGAGTCGAGTGTAGGGCAACCAGGAGTTAAGTTGAGTGTAGGGTAATCAGGAGTTGAGTGTAGGGCAATCAGAAGTTGAGTGTAGGGCAATCAGGAGTTGAGTGTACGGTTATTCAGGAGTTGAGTGTAGGGTAATCAGGAGTTGAGTGTAGGGCAATCAGGAGTTGAGTGTAGGGTAATCAGGAGTTGAGTGTAGGGCAAGTCAGGAGTTGAGTGTAGGATAATCAGGAGTTGAGTGTAGGGCAATCAGGAGTTGAGTGTAGGGTAATCAGAAGTTGAGTGTAGGGCAATCAGGAGTTGAGTGTAGGGCAATCAGGAGAAGAGTCCTAAATTTTCTAGGCATGTGGAATAATAATGTGGTAGTTTGCCATTGCTTTCCACACTGCCTTCACTGTTGCCAAGTATGAATAGACCTAGCTACCCATTTTGCTGCTGGGTTGACAGGATGGCCAGATAAATTTGTCCGGACCGGTGGAAATCAAACTTGAGTCTCCTGGGTGGTAGTCAGCTACTCTACCAGCAAAAATATAGCTGTAAAAGCCTAAAAGGTTGAACTAGAGACAAATACAAGGGAATAAACAGAAAAATATGTGGACATCAAACAGAATCACTTTTCTGACATTCTTCGATCAGCGCAGATCGCCTTGCAAGTTTGCTATTTGTCTAGTTTTATTTTATAGGATAATTTAATTTTACCCGTACTGCCCTGTAAACAGCCAAGGGATTTGTAACATGCACAGTGTTGTGATTTGCACAGGGGTCCTTCTTTTATCATCTGTCTCCAATGTGAGTAGGTATCCATCCACCTACCTTGATCAAGGGCCGGTTCATACTCGGAAAAAATCAAAAAAATGTTTCAACCTGTCAGGCACAAACCCTCTTCCCTTTTGGTTGAGAGGCTAACACCTTACCTGTGGACCAACCTGTCAGGCACAAACCCTCTTCCGTTTTAGTTGAGAGGCTAACACCTTGCCTGTGGACCAACCTGTCAGGACCAAAGCCTCTTCCCTTTTGGTTGAGAGGCTAACACCTTGCCTGTGGACCAACCTGTCAGGCACAAACCCTCTTCCTTTTTGGTTGAGAGGCTAACACCTTGCCTGTGGACCAACCTGTCAGGCACAAACCCTCTTCCCTTTTGGTTGAGAGGCTAACACCTTGCCTGTGGACCACATAGTTGCCCAATGTAAAAACTAAACGCAGTATTTCACTTCATGCAGCGTTACCTCATTAAGCTATGACACTATTAAACACAAGCCAAAAGAGAGAATATATTGATATTTGATCTGTAGACTGCGCTGCCTTGGAATGACAGGGTCATAAGTCCAATTTTTCCACAACTCAATTAAATACACCAGGGATTTATATTGTGTGTGTGTTCTCCCTTCAAACAGTGGATCAAGGGTCATCGACCCCTCCTTGGACTGATTTTAGTGACGTACAAGGCTGTATGTTCAAAGACAAGTTATGTTTTTGGTATCTTTAACAGAGATTTTCTCAAAACTAACCAAAGTGTACTTACAACTCTGTCGTTCCAAAGCCACACGATGTAACAAAGATGCAATGAGTCGTGTCAAAGAGAAGCAAAATTTAACACAGTAGACTTTCTCTTTATTTGTAAAAACACTTCACTACATAACAGTCAGTACATTTTACCTGTTTCAAAACCCATTGCAGGCCTTTGTAGAAATAGTCTTCAATCCATCCGGAAAGCGTGTGCTGTTCTGCCTCTGGCTGTGATTTCAGCCATGCATTCACCAGGCCTTTCACATCAACATCCTCATCACTGAGTGTTATAACAATACCAAGGAAAAATTTATATATTTTTACCCAAGCAAAACATCTATAACTGCAATAGTCAATGAATTATCTACAAATTTTTTAAACTCAACAAAGCTACATACTGATATGTCAATAAATTATCATTGGCCTAACCACTGGTGATAGCAACCAAGGCAGGAATGAACGCATATGCACACACAGCGCACTAACTCGTCAAGTAACATACATTGTTTTTATCATTCTCTCATTATTATTTTGACCAGTTTTGAAATGTAATACCGGCACATTCATGACACAGTGCAAGCAACAGTAGCCAATTACGCAGGAAGACATAAAGACATCAACAACCATCAAGACAAGAAATTTGCACGGCATGGACATGCAATTGGAGCCGGTGGTTTGTCACAGACCGTTCTCTAAGGCACTGCTCAGAGAAAGAGGAGCAATGGAAGACAAAAGAGAAATGGACAGACCGCATTTGCCAAGTGGATCAAAAAGGTGGAGACAGATGGTGCTGCGTTCATCATTGCAGTGCAGCTTCCCTACAACCCCAAAAAAGGTTGAGAGACTCATCATCATCATGGTTTTGGTACATGGCTTTCTTTCTTCATCAGTTCCCATTCTACCCTTCGGTGTACGGACAGCATTAATAAAAACGACGTAAGTCTCCCGTAAGCAATATTTCAACTATATGAGGGATATTTGAATGGTAGGGTTCTCTTTAGAGAAGATAACGGTGGACAGGTTACCCACTGAGAGAGCCTAAACAAAACACCACTAGACAAACTCTAACATGGATTCCACAGGGAAACAAAAAAACAGGAAGACAACCAAACACATGGCAAAGGGACCTGGAGACAGAAGCGAAGACGATGGGGTACGGCTGGCAGGAGCTAGAAAATATAACTCAGGACCGTGAATAATGGAGGACACTTGTGGATAGCCTATGCCCCCAGAAGGGGAAGTAGGCCATGGGAAGTAAGGGTTCTAGTAGTGGCGGCAGTCATCTAGCGGTCAAGCTACCAGACTTGGGAGCATGAGGTAATAGGTTCGAATCCTGGTAATGCGAAATCTGATGTTGTGTTCCCTCGGAAAGACACCAAACGTATTCCCCACAGCTGGGGAGAAAAACCTGTGACAAACCAACATCCAGTCCAAGAAGTGATGTTGTGTCATCATTTGTATTCCACTCCATGCCAATGACGCTGGATGTAACCTTTGCTCAACCCTTTTTTTTCTACTTGATACTTTGTGTATCATAGGACAAATTACACGAAACTAATCAGCACAAAATGGCATCAGTGGCTGAGTGGTCAGATGCCGGACTCGAGGTCCCGGATTCGAATCCTAGCAAGAGCTAGGTCCTACCTTATGTTCCTTGGGAAAGACGCTTAACATGCATTCTCCCCATTCAACCCAGGTGCAAATGGGTACAAGAACTAGCTTTGGGAGTAAAAAAAAAACCTGTGTCTGACTAGCGTCCTGTCCAGGGGTGATAGTTACCACCTGGTTCACTTGGTACTGTAATAACTGGGATAAGATTTGCTGGTCCACTTGGTACTGTAATAACTGGGATAAGCTTTACTGGTCCACTTCATACTGTAATAACTGGGATAAGATTTGCTGGTCCACTTGGTACTGTAATAACTGGGATAAGCTTTGCTGGTCCACTTGGTACTGTAATAACTAGGATAAGCTTTGGCTGTATGGGCCTTGATGGTCTTGGTAAACTGTAAAACACAAACATAAGTCTTTGCTGGAAAATCATTGGTACTGTAATAACTGGGATAAGCTGAGGTCCACTTGGTAACTGTAAATAACATTTGGGATAAGCTTCCCTGATGGCATGTCAGTAAATGATTGTCATCAAGGACAGAATTCAAACACAATCATTGAAGTCTTTCACCCACCTCAAACAATCATTCCCTCTGCAGATAAAAGATGAAAAATTATGTTAGACACTGTTATTTTATAGTTTTACCCCTGAAAGGAATAAGTGAGTTTCAAACAAGAAAAACCACATTTGTTGTACAGAATTTAGAAAAAAAAACAATCTCCCCTGATAACAATAGTTAAATCTTTCAGTAAATGAATATTAAACAGTAATGAACAAAAAAAGAGTTCAAGCCATGAATTCATCCATTCTTCGGGTCAATGTCACATCCAAACAATCCATGACTTTTTGGTAGGATTTAAAATTTTGCCTCTGCAGATAAAAGATGAAAAATTATGTTATCTGACACTGTTGTTTTCGTTTGTCTTATCCCTAAAAGGATCCATCCAACCTAACCGGGGAGGGGGAATTTTCAACCAAGAAAATCTTTCAACTTATTTGTTGTACAGACACCTTGTTAAGACTAAAAATTCAATCTGCAATGATAACAATAGTTAAATCTTCTCAAGGCCAATCATAAAAAAAAAGTTAATATTAAACAGTAATGAACAAACAAAATAGTAATCAAGCCATGAATTCATCTCAAGGCCAATACATAAGCAAGACTCCCCATGAATTCATCTCAAGGCCAATACATAAGCAAGACTCCCCATGAATTCATCTCATGTATAAACAAAACTCCCCAATGATAACTCTTGCTTTCAGCTCCATTGAACAGCCATTGGTTTGATATATTTGATATTAACAAAACTTTGCTATCAATGTATTACAGGAAACATTTGGTGGCTTGTTTCCATTTGATATATATAAGAATGAAGTTGATAATATGGTCAAGCTTCAATCTTAGAGTGTAATTATTTCGTCAAATCCTTAAATTGAACTAGAGGGAGGGGGAAAAGGGGAGGGGTGTGATGAGACAGAAATTGTTCATTCCCTTTAGAAAATGGGCAAGAAAGACGACTTGAGTAGTATTCATAAGATTTCAACGAGTACCTGAATAATCATAATTCTTACAAAACCACCACAACTGCAATAATATCTGAAAACTCCAGCATTTAAAATGACACTGAACTCAACGTTATACTGACCTTGGGGTTCACGTACGACCTGTCTGGCGCTGTAGGTCAAAACACCATCTGTCCATTCCCTGGTGTCCATGTCAATTTGACCCAACAACTGAGAGACAAAATGTAGAGTGGATGACAGCATAATGCTTAACTTTGTGTAAATGTGAAAGTTTTAGCTGTTTGCAAACATGAATTAGTTATGAGTAGTAACAGTATTTACACTGTGCCAAAAGTTTTCTTTTTACAATTAATCATCAGCAATACAGCAGAGTTGTTATGATAATAAACTTGATGGACTTTTAAATTTAAGTATACACATTTAAAAGTTCAATCAAAATTAAAATTCTTGACACAGATTTTAGACCTGGGACAGACAACAACAACTAGCAAAGACCTGGGACAGACTAGCACCCGGTCCAGGTGAAAATGGGTATCTAAAACATTACTTTTTAAAAAAACAAAACAAAAACATGCTCATCCTCTGATAAGATTTATGAGAAACATTTTTCAGGATTGTGAATTTGGAGTCGTTTTTAAGTATATCATAAATACAAAATCAAAAACTTTACTCACCTGAGTCCTAGGCATAGCTTTGGGATTCATGACGTACTGTTTGACCTCTTTGCCTTGTTTGATCATGGCCAGGCGGAGCAGCTTCCACAACGTAGTCTTGCCGGAACCACTTGGGCCAACCACCACCACACCCATTCTCTGACGCAGCTGTTCATACAGCTCTAGAGCTTTCTTCACCTGCATGGAGGCAGGTTACGAAAACTTATACAACCTACAAGTTGTGATTGGGGAGGAGGTGGGGGATGCTAAAAACTGTACAAAAGATCTTAAAACATGGGACCTATAGCTTGCACACTGGCTTTAGAGGTGTGATGGTAGATGGTTTAACTTGGTGGAAGACTGTGAGGGAACTCTCATTTGGTTAGGTTGTGTTCCATGAGCAAAGACAGTTAACACACATTTTCCCCACCCGGTCTAGGTGCAAATGGGTATCAACAACTTGGGAGCAAAGACCTGTGACAGACTAGCACCTGTTCCATTTTGTGCTATAGTAACCAGGAAATGCTCCAACTCTATGGGCCATAAGGGCCTGGAAGGAATTGTTTTTAAGCATGTTTTGCTTGTTTTATTTAACTCTGCCAAATCTGGGATAAGATCTTATCCTATACTGGATGGAACTTTGGTCACTTTTAGTACATGATCACTTTTTTTTAGCACATGGTCACTTTTAGTACATGGTCACTTTTAGTACATGGTCACTTTTAGTACATGATCACTTTTTTCACTTTTAGCACATGGTCACTTTTAGTACATGGTCACTTTTAGTACATGGTCACTTTTAGTACATGGTCACTTTTAGGACATGGTCACTTTTAGTACATGGTCACTTTTAGTACATGGTCACTTTTAGTACATGGTCACTTTTAGTACATGATCACTTTTTTTACACATGGTCACTTTTAGCACATGGTCACTTTTAGTACATGGTCACTTTTAGTACATGGTCACTTTTAGTACATGGTCACTTTTTGGTCAGCACATGGTCACTTTTAGGACATGGTCACTTTTAGTACATGGTCACTTTTAGTACATGGTCACTTTTAGTACATGGTCACTTTTTAGTACATGGTCACTTTTAGTACATGGTCACTTTTAGGACATGGTCACTTTTAGTACATGATCACTTTTTTTCACTTTTTAGCACATGGTCACTTTTAGTACATGGTCACTTTTAGGACTTCACTTTTAGCACATGGTCACTTTTAGCACATGGTCACTTTTAGTACATGGTCACTTTTAGTACATGATCACTTTTTTTAGCACATGGTCACTTTTAGTACATGGTCACTTTTAGGACATGGTCACTTTTAGGACATGGTCACTTTTAGGACATGGTCACTTTTAGTACATGGTCACTTTCAGTACATGGTCACTTTTTTTAGGACATGGTCACTTTTAGGACATGGTCACTTTTAGTACATGGTCACTTTTAGTACATGGTCACTTTTTTTAGCACATGGTCACTTTTAGCACATGGTCACTTTTAGTACATGATCACTTTTAGGACATGGTCACTTTTAGGACATGGTCACTTTTAGTACATGGTCACTTTTAGTACATGGTCACTTTTAGCACATGGTCACTTTTAGCACATGGTCACTTTTAGTACATGGTCACTTTTAGTACATGATCACTTTTAGTACATGGTCACTTATAGTACATGGTCACTTTTAGTACATGGTCACTTTTAGGACATGGTCACTTTTAGGACATGGTCACTTTTAGGACATGGTCACTTTTAGTACATGGTCACTTTCAGTACATGGTCACTTTTAGGACATGGTCACTTTTAGGACATGGTCACTTTTAGTACATGGTCACTTTAGTACATGGTCACTTTTAGTACATGGTCACTTTTTTTAGTACATGGTCACTTTTAGTACATGGTCACTTTTAGTACATGGTCACTTTTAGTACATGACTTTTAGTACATGGTCACTTTTTTCATCACTTTTAGGACATGGTCACTTTTAGGACATGGTCACTTTTAGGACATGGTCACTTTTAGGACATGGTCACTTTTAGTACATGATCACTTTTTTTAGCACATGGACATGGTCACTTTCATGGTCAGTTTTAGGTCACTTTTAGGACATGGTCACTTTTAGGTCACATGGTCACTTTTTTTTAGTACATGGTCACTTTTAGTACATGGTCACTTTTAGTACATCGTTTTAGTACATGGTCACTTTTAGGACATGGTCACTTTTAGTACATGGTCTCTTTTAGGACATTTTCCTTGTACATGGGACTCTGGATTTCATCATTTATCTGTAGAAGAACCAGTTATGAGAGAGACTGGATTAATCAGTCTAAGTTGAATCGCCAAATCTGATGATAAAGGTGTTTTACCATCATGACCCTGTGTTTGATCTGTTTGATTTGTGTCAAATCCTTTGATGGAACTTGATAAAATAAAGGATTTAATTCAATGTTCTAGTACATCAGTGCTAATTCTTTAAATCAAATACAGTCAGTTTTCAAAATTATTTCATTTTATTCACATATTTTCTTCATTTAACAGTAATATTATTTGTTCTGCAATACAATAATATTCCCAAATTTTAATTTTCTTCTTTTTTCATTTTTTTTTTCAGATAAATGGTCACTTTTAGTACATGGTTTTCATTGACAAGAAGATTGTTTTCACCACAAACTTCCCTGAATAGTACATGGTCAGAGATTCATATTCAATGTCCTTTTAATTCAATACTTTTAACACATCTTTCACTAGCATGGGACTCTGAAGCTATTTATCTGAGAAAGTCAGCTTTGACAGTGTGTTAATCAGTCTAAGTTGAACAACCAATTTGGCTGAACATTTCCAAATCTGTTTAAAAACATCAAATTAACATTTTTGATCTCTTTGAATTTTAGATTCATAAAACCCATATACACACTTGACCAAATTAAAAAATTGACATAGATTGCTCAAAGTGTCCACAACAGACAATGCATTGACTATTTAAACAAATAAAAGTCAGTTTAAAAATTATTTATTTACAATAATCATTTTCTTCATTTAATGGTCAGTCACAGATAATGAACAATACTCAAAAACCTATTTATATACATCGATTAATGGTCTCTACACCAACAAATAACAGACAGATATAAATAAATAGCATTAAAAAATTGTGTACAGGTTTTTTCAAAAAAACATAAAAAGCAACTTCCATTTTCCTGCTGTTTTTTTTCTTTTTCTATTCCTTCACTATCTTTCCTGTACAATGCATACACTGTATTCTATTCCTTCACTACATTTCTGTACAATGAATGCACTGTAATATTGAACAATACATTTGTACAATCATACACTTATTCTATTGCTTCACTCATTTCTGTACAATGAATACACTGTATTCTATTGCTTTAATTTTAGATTCAATGAATACACTGTATTCTATTGCTTCACTACATTCCTGTACAATGCATAAACTGTATTCTATTGCTTCACTACATTTCTCACAATGAATCCACAACTGTATTCTATTCCTTCACTACATTTCTGTACAATGAATAAACGTTTAAAAAACTCTTTATTTACAATAATCATGTCTATTGCTTCACTACATTCTGTACAATGAATACACTGTATTCTATTGCTTCACTACATTTCTGTACAATGCATACACTGTATTCTATTCCTTCACAAATTTCTGTACAATGAATAAATAGCATTCTAAATTGTTCACTACATTTTGTACAATGAATACACTGTATTCTATTGCTTCACTACATTTCTGTACAATGCATACACTTATTCTATTCCTTCACTACATTTCTGTACAATGAATACACTGTATTCTATTCCTTCACTACATTTCTGTACAATGAATACACTGTATTCTATTCCTTCACTACATTTCTGTACAATGAATACACTGTATTCTATTGCTTCACTACATTTCTGTACAATGAATACACTGTATTCTATTGCTTCACTACATTTCTGTACAATGAATACACTGTATTCTATTGCTTCACTACATTTCTGTACAATGAATGCACTGTATTCTATTGCTTCACTACATTTCTGTACAATGAATACACTGTATTCTATTGCTTCACTACATTTCTGTACAATGAATACACTGTATTCTATTGCTTCACTACATTTCTGTACAATGAATACACTGTATTCTATTGCTTCACTACATTTCTGTACAATGAATACACTGGACGCACTGGTGTTAAGAGCTGGCATTTTTGGTGTTTAGCAAGTGACTGAGTCTGTCTCCACTTTTTTTTGGCCATAGTAATAAACTATCATAACACATTACACTTTTTCTTTTCACCCTAAAATTTTGTTTTCATGTTGATGATCTTCTTTGTAATTAACTTCTTTTATCTAATTAGATCATTTATCATTACTTTATTTTAAGTTTATAATTATACATCAACAAAATCCTGAAAATTCAATAAGTACTTGGAATAAAAATGAATAAAAATGAATAAAAAAAAAAGCAAAGTATAATAAAGTTATTGACTACAATCACCTTGTCCGCCTTTCTTCATGTTCTGTAAAAGATTTCCACATCCACTGAGCACAGTTTTCAAAGCCCGAAGACCCCAGTCATAGTGTTGTTGAGGGTCAGCAGCTCTCTGAAACAAAACATAAAGTTAACGTCCATGCAATAAAAATTTACAATCAGCGTTAAAACTACATTTTCACACACAAAGTTTAAAAACTTTTTAAACACAGTGTCAACAATATATCTTATAATGTATAAAATATAAACTGTTAGACATCACACAAAAATGAAGATACAATTTATTTCAAGTTTGTGTTGACACAAAGATAAAGATAAAGATAAAGATAAAGATAAAGATAAAGATAAAGATAAAGATCAAGATAAAGATAACAAAAGATAAACAATTGAAAAGATAAAGATAAAAACTAAAGATAAAGATAAACTGAATATTTAAAATAATCACTATCACAATAAATGCAAAAACTCCAAATATTTAAAATAATCATTGTTCATTTACTCATCAAACACAGATAGCAAATAAACAAATCACATGAATAGACCTACTTGGAGAGATTGAAAATGCTAACAAGTTTACGGCCCAAGTTTTTAGCCTGTTTGAAGCCCTCGGAGAAGAGGATGACCTCAGCGATAAGGTCATTGTCGGGCTTGGACATGGCCACTGGTCGGAAAAGCTGCTTCAAGTTGTCAGGGAGTTTCTGACGACCTCCGTAACCTTTACCAGCAGGGTTCATTGTGATGAAAATGCCTGAGTTGTGATCAATGCTTACCTGCACGGAGTTGAAAACAAAACAAGGAATAAAAAACTGGTTCATGCTGCTAACTAAATTTGTAAACAACACATGGGCCAATCTCAAATTGTTTACATGGGATTACAAAATTCATCCTACAAGAGAGAAAAACAGAAAATCTAATCAAGCTATAATTTTACTTTAATTGTAAATATAACTGACAAACAACAGTTTGTGATATTTGCATTTAATGAACAGATTAAAGAAAAAGAGTCAGTAAAAAATGCTTGGATATTATCACAGAAGATGGATTCGATGTCTTGATCTTCCTTTTCCTCTTCCTTTCCTTCTTTTTTTTCCATTTTCTCCTCCTCCTCCTCCACCTCCTCTTCTCATCTTCTCCTTCTTACTCCTTCTCCATTCTCTTCTTCTTATTCTTATTCTATTTTCTCCTCTTCTCCTTCTCCTTCTTCATCATTCCTCCTCCTCCTCCTCCTCCTCCTCTCCTCACCCCCCTTCCTCCTCCTCCTCCTCCTCCTCCTCCTCCTCCTGCTCCTCCTCCTCCTGCTCCTGCTCCTCCTCCTCCTCCTCCTCCTCCTCCCCCTCCTCCTCCTCCTCCTCCTCCTCCTCCTCCTCCTCCCTCCTCCTCCTCCTCCTCCTCCTCCTCCTCCTCCTTTTTTTCATCTGATGGCATCTGACATTGTAGATGACACCAGAAACACATATATATTAATCAGATTGATTAAAAACCAAGAACATAAAGCAAAAATCAGCTAAACAAATTGTACATACAGCTAGAAGAGTATTCTAACAGATGCACTGTTTTAAAAGATTTCACACAAACTGAATAAACAAAAAGGTTCTAAAACAAAATGGTCATGGCAGTAAACACTAACATTTCTCTCAAGCAACTCAATGGACCTGGCCTTGCTCTTGATAGCATCCTGGATCACTTGGATCTGCATGGACACGGCAGATAACACAGCTTCCTCAAGTCGGTTAAACTCGTCAAAACAGCCCCAGGCACCACATTTTACAAGGCCGATGAAGATGCGGCCCATGGACCTGACATCGATACCCTGGGTGAAAAGAAAAAACAGTGTTATTAGGCAGCTTGCATCATCTTCATATACACTTTTCACATTGGTATACCTTGCATTGCAACCAAAAGCAATAACTTTTATAGCAAGTAAATTCCTCCACAGCCATTAGGGCCAATAGAGCCAGAGCATATCCCAGTTTCTATAGTATGGAGCACAACAGGTGATACATCACCTCCTAGACAAGACGCTAGTCTTTAGCAGGTTTTACTCCCCAGCTGACACTAGTACCCATCTGCACCTGTGTCAAGTGGGAAAAGGAGATTTAAATGTCCTACCCAAGGAACACAACATGGAGCCTAGCAGTGGCAGGATTCAAACTCGGAAACTCATAATCCAAAATCCTTAGCCTAACGACTAAATTGCCGATGTCATTTTCATATAATACTATTTTTTTTTTATATCTACATATTAAAATCTCAAGGATAGTTACAAATTAAATGCAATTTCTCCAGTTCACATTCATCAAACAAAAGCAGGGTTGTGTTAAAAAAAAATGCCTTACTTATGAGCAATGTTCCCTCCAACTTCATGAGAATATGTGCATAAATTTTTGGTGTTGCGCAGTTTGACAAAATATCTCAATTGTATGCAATTAAATTTGCCTTTTTTTTCTTTTGTACTTGCTGTTGTTTTCATTTGTGTGTGCAATTGTGCATGCGCACCTTTTCTCCCTGGTGTGTACGCGCACACACACACAGCTTAGAGGGAAAATTGACTTCTAAGCCTCAACTGCCACACCAAGCTTACCTCATCACAGTTGAAGACCAGCACTTGTCTGCCAAACAGACCACCCAGAGCTTTGACTGACTCAGTCTTCCCAGTACCTGCTGGTCCATATGGGTTGCCTCCAAGACCCATGTGCATACCTTGATGAGGCGAAAAAAAACAAATGCAAAGAGAAAAATAATGACCAAAATATAATACATGTAATCTTAAAGACCTTGAAGGAGTTCCAGGAAACACATTATAATTAACATCACAGATAGACCTCGAACTAATACAAGACATCACAAAAAACAGAACTGAATGGGTTGCCTTCACCACAGAGATAGGAAGAACGGTCAAGCTCCAACGTCTGATGACATTGCTAGCGGAAGGTGTTAAGTCAAGAAAGTCAATCTTAAAGAACAAACAACGTTTATAGAATCCCTCAATACCAGGGTTTTCACTAAAACTTCAACAATGAAAGCATTTTTTAAGACATTTATTTCTCTTGTACACCTAATTTTCAACTAGCTGTTTTTATTTGTAAATCAATGTACGAAAAGTAAGAGGTTTGCTGAGATGCATCAGACACATGCTTTTTCCTTTAGAGCGTTGAGAGTGAATTAAGGGAGTGCGTGTGTACCAAACAAATAAAATTAAAATTCTTCCCCGGCTTATTGCATAAGCTCCCTCAAAGGATTAGATTTACTGAACGATTTTTCGTTTTAAATTTACTTTTGCATATATGATCTATCTCCTTACTCTGTGAAAATATTGTGATCATACAATCTTTTTATAGGGGTGGGAAGGAATGGGAGAGAGGGAGAGAAAGATAGCAAGGATTTCATTGAAATTTATCTGGTCCACCATATGCAGTGGTCTCAGGGTGAAGTAAGAGGAAAAAGCAAAATGGAAGACAAGTGAAAGAGTGAACAGAAAGAGATAGGACCTACCAGAGCATCCGCCAACCGCCCACATTATAGATGGAGATTTACAATTGTCATAATTGGGTTTTTAGGCTAAGTGTGATTTGGGTTTTATTTCTTATGTTCTTTATTTTATATTTCCTTGTCACAAACACCATATTTTGCCATCACTAACACACCTTGAGTCAGAGTAAGATAACACTTGTCTGTGAGTGGAGTGTGTACCAGCTTAGACGCATTTCCTTGGTATTCATACGTATACTCAAACTCAGAGTCGACCATTCGCATGACACAGATTCCATCACGGCGAAGATAATATCTGCGGATAAAAAATATGTAAGGAAGATATGATTTCTATGTCCGCCCACTTCAATTTTACATTTGATTATTCTGTTTTCTCGATAGCACTTCTTCCTCCAATTTATTTCCTTGTAAATTGGCAAATCCTGAAATGTTTATTTTCTGTTATTTAAAGATTTAATCCACAACATGTTTCAAACTCTGAACCGCTATTCATTTGCTTTTTCTTTAGGTCAAATAGTTTAAATGATTCTTTTCTGCAATCACAATTAGATAACATTGATATTATTTCCATTAACTCTATTCAAAAATTTTACTTTTTTTAAACACAATCTAAGGTTTTAGTTAATATCAAGGCAATGTGTCCTTGATTTCTTTTTTCATCATAAAATCATATATGTGTATTGAGAACACAAATATATATATATTATGACACAAAGTGTTCAGTAACATTGTCCCACCTCAGTTGTTTCTGCCACTGCCATTCTTGAACAGAGTGGCTATTGGTTGACATCAGATGTTGAACCACGTCCATGTTGTGGATGGTGTCAAGGATGAGTGCCTTTAATTTCAGCTGTAAAACTGAAGGGAGGGGAAAAGAGCAAAAAGCAAATGAAATGATTAAGTTTTCACATATTCTTATTATTCATTCATTCTGGAAAAGATAAAAACATAGCAATAAGCTTGTGGCATATAATCCTCCTCATCATGTGTCAGGTCTGAGGTAGATATCAATGACCATGTCCTAATACTTCTCTCTATAGCAAGCAAGGCACGTGAGATAAGTTGTAAAAATGGCTAATGATGCTATGAATGTATGTTTATGTGTTTCAAAGGTTCTGGATGAATGACTGAGTCATTTTGATATTATCTTTAAAAATTAAGGGCAGAAGTCTAGATGTAGGAATCTCATGGAAGGAACCTCAAGTCCCCGTAACCAAAATAAAGAAAAGCATTAAGTTTTACTAACATTGTAAATACAAATCCAGGTTTTTATGTGATGATTTTGCTCATTTTGGGACGCTCAATTCAAAAAGGTGATTATTTTTTACAACACAATTCATTTTCAATGAGTTCATCAAACCCCAGGCAGGTATCTTAGCTGATGACTCTTACTTGTCCGTATGACCAACTGACAAAAATGGAACATGCTGTATTCAAAACGACACGTCTTTTCAGTCGTGTTGGTTACGTGAACACACATTTCTATTATTTTAAGATGACAAAGAGTAATAACTCACTCTTCAAAACTTAAGTTGAGACTGATGGATTTTGGACATATTGAGACGGTTAGGTGGACACGTAACGTCATCGTGTCCTTTCTCAACTGTAACTTCATCGTTAACTCTCAACACTGATTTCATTCAAACTTACTCATTCATACAACATGAAATTAGAGAGGGAAGAATACCTACTTTTCTGGTCAAGGACAAAAGGGAAACCAGACTTTGTGCATCTAAATACATTGTTGCTAACTTTTTCACTTCGAAAAATAGACTCTGACCACGCAAACTAATTCTTACTTGTACGACGGTCCTATAACATTCCAGAAAACATTGATAATTTAACTTTGATTAACCCCTTTTAAGGTAAATTACAAAACTCTGCCCACCCCTTGTCTACCTCCACCCACTGCTTGTCTACCTCTGCCTACCTCTGTTTTGTCTACCTCTGCCTACCGTTTGTCTACCTCTGCCTACCGTTTGTCTACCTCTGCCTACCGTTTGTCTACCTCTGCCTACCGTTTGTCTACCTCTGCCTACCGTTTGTCTACCTCCGCCCACCGCTTGTCTACCTGGTGAAGTGCCACGATTGTTTTGTGAACTAAGAACGCTATCTCTGGACTTTCACTCCTATCTCTCTGAGTTTCTGCCAATAAATTAAGGTTTAAGGTTTCCTTCATAAAAAAAGACAATACACTTAACCTTCATCATACTTTTCAAAGCAAAAATAGATTTACAGACCCAAAGCCAACAAAACGTATTAAATACATTTTTTTATTTTCTGGTTGGCAGCTATGCAAATAAACATAAAGGAAACTTACCAGCAGCCTCCGTGCTCTGAACACCACCCAGATCTACGTTGGTGTAGCTCTCCAACTGTCCCTCTACTTCACTCAGCAACTCTCTCAGACTTTGACGCTTGATGGCTTCTTCGCAGTTCTCCGTAAACTTGATATATTCAGCCAGGCAGAGAATCTGGCAACAAGGAAGAGATACTTTCTATGCTAGCAAGGTACTTGATACATTCTCTGTGACGTTAAATTACTGACATTCAATTTCTTTGCTTAAATAGGAAGGTTCACATTCCATTTCCATTTTTATTTTCCTGTCTCCATTACTCTTGATCTCTCTTTTCCCGTTTGTCTCTGTCTATCTGTCTGTCTGTATCTGTCCGTCTGTCCGTCTGTCTGTCTGATTTGGATTCAACCCTTGAACGTTGAACACTCGTTGAACCTTACCTGTGATGGATATTGATTGGGGTCCAACCCTCGAGTACTGGCTTTGGTGTCCTTGAGACAAGCATTCAAGAGTTCCTTCAAAGTGTCTTTCATCTCATCAGCCAATTTTCCAAGCCAAACCTGAAAAAGAGACAGCGGACTTTAGAAATCTTTGATACATAATGTGTTAAATTAATAACACATCTATTTAATCTGTACTCGTTGACTATTTTTCTTCATGTATCACTACAATGATGTTTACGTTATCATTAACTAGTTTTTACTTTACTCAAAGTACTAGAAAGCAATTACATGTATCTGGAAACACATGACAGAAAATGCAAGAGATTTGTGTCTGTATAAAACTATGTGCTGAGCTACAACCCAACAACTCTCATAAATATCTCAGTGCCCTACAACCCTACAACTACCCCAATGTGCTCTACAGGACATCGGATATCATCTCATAAATATCTCAAGGAAAAAAATACATTTGAAATATCTACTGCTAAGGCAATGATAAGATCATTTCTTAAATTTCAATTATGTTGATGCACTGTGTTATGTTTAAATATGATGTCACATTTGTTGTAACGTATGCTATTTTGATGCAAATGTGTTCGAGAGTGTATGTGTGTGTGGGTATTTACGAATGCGTGTAATGTGCTCAGTTTCAATTACCATAATATCATGTGTGTTTGGTATGTGTAATATGATTTTGTCATAATGTTTGTACCATATAACATCCATATCCCCATTGTCTACTCTGTTTTTATTACTAGCTAAAGGTGAGAGACAACAAAGGATAAACCCCTTACCTCCACTTCAGGCAATATCTTGACCTTTCTCTTCAAAGGTACGATCTCTCCGTCCAATGACTTCATGGCCATAATGTGCTGCTTCTCTGGGTCAAATTCCACCGAGTGAATGCCAGCAAACAGTTTCTTCAAATGGGATTGGATAACTGTATAAACATAGAAAGAAAATAATATGATTTACACTTTAACACAGAAGAAAATAATACGATTTACACTTAAACACAGAAAGAAAATAATAAGATTTACACTTAAACACAGACAGAAAACAATAAGATCTACACGTAAATATACAACTTCAAACTACGAGAAAGGGGAGACTCAGTTATTCGGAGGCAAGGTGTCAGCCTCTCACCTAGCATGAAGTGGGTTCAAGCTATGGCAGGTTGAACAGTTTTCTCCAGTTTTTCAAGTAAAATCCATCCCCCTGGTCCAGGTAGGTGGATCGACACCTTGGCCCATCGGAGACGAACTATAAAAAGGAGGTCCTGTGTGCAACACTCTGTGCACTTTAAAGATCCTTTGACTGATTACAGGAGAGTCCAAGCAAAACTTAAAAATCCTACCAAAACCCCTGAGATCACCTTAGTTGTGGATGAGGGTAAAATCAAAATCATATCAACAAGAACGTCTTTATGTTACATTATATCACATATGCCCTTGTAATGAAGGAAGAAAAACAAAACACGTATTAGATAATATCTTACAAGCTTACATTATATCACATATGCCCTTGTAATGAAGGAAGAAAAACAAAACACTATAAGATAATATCTTACAAGCTTACATTATATCACATATGCCCTTGTAATGAAGGAAAAAAAACAAAACACGTATTAGATAATATCTTACAAGCTTACATTATATCACATATGCCCTTGTAATGAAGGAAGAAAAACAAAACACGTATAAGATAATATCTTACAAACACACTTTATCTTATCAGAGGGTGAAAAGGCAAACAAGAGAATTGCTGTCAATTATTGTTAATGGCAATGCACAAAAGTATTTCACATCAAAGTAAAAGAAAATTATGATAAAAAAATCACCTGATGGATTAGTAGCCTGTCCGAGAATCTCAAGCAAATCATCGTCACCAATGAAGTAGAAACGAGGAAAATTGATCTTTTCTCCTGAAAATCATAAACAGATTCAAACGGGTGAAACATCAAAATGAGCGTTTTGTTCAATTAATTCACAACTGAAGCAAAACAATAAAAATCATAGAGAGCATTTTAACACAATTGTCTGAAATATTTTTCTCCAAGTAAACTGCTTACTATTTGCATCCTCGCTTTTGTGAAAATGTCTGAAAATCTCAATAAAAACATTTTTAAAAATTTAAAAATTAACAAAAAAACTGTTTACATAATACATAGGTTGTCAACAAAATCCAAAATTTGATACGTGTTACTCAAATCATTTATATCTTAAAAAAAAATTTTATTAGAAAAGTTAAAACTGTCCTCAGAAGCATTTCTAGGATGGTTTTTTTCCACATCATTTTTCGTAAGTATTGGAATCAAGTCTACATGGATACTAACTTACCTCTAAGAATTCATTGAGAGATTTCTGGCATCTCTGAAGCTGATCAAGCATAGTTGAGAGTAAATTCCTCAAACCTGATTGGTTGCACATGGAGAGCACACGGTTATCTCTCGTAACGTCTCGCATGATGTTTCTGTTGATACAGTACCAAAAAAAAAAAAGAAAATAATTATCAGTATTATTCTTGCCTACACCATTTGACAGGGTAATATATCTGGAAGCCTTAGAAATCAATAGCAAGGAAGATATGCCTTACACACATAGTAAAGATTGGCATCAGTGGTTAAGTAGGTAGGTTGCCAGACTAAGGATCATGAGGTCCCAGGTTCGAATCCTAGCAAAACTAGGTCTGGCGTAATGTTCCTTAAGAAAGACACTTAACACGCATTTACCCCTCTCGACCAAGGTGCAAATGAGTACAAATACTACCTTGGGAGCAAAAACCGGCGTCAGACTACTGTCTTGTCCAGAAGGTGAATATTATCACCTGCTCTGCTCCACGGTTTAGAAACCTAGATAAGTTTCAGCTCTATGGGCCATAATGGCCTTGAAAGAACTTTATTTCACCATGGAAAAAAAAACAAGATGAAATCTCAGCAAAACTTATTGAAGCATATAAAAAAAGCCTCATCTCAACCTTTATGTATTCAACCCCAAATGTAGCATAAAAACTGAGAGAAGAATGAAATAAAAAAGAACAAAAACATTTTTAAAAAAGGAAGATATGTCCTGATGGCCTTTTTAATTGAATTCAGTTCAATTCAGTAAACTTTAGTGTCCTCATAAAGGCAAACCATCTTTGTTCACGTATAAAAATACACATTACATATTTATTGGAATTAAGAATAAAATATTATTACATCAATAAATCTTCCATAGTTTACCATTGTTTTTGCTCATTATAACAGAGGATAGCGGCAAGGATCAAGACAAATAGAGTGTATATCAAACAATTGAATATAAAATATACCTGAAATCATCATCCACGCGCTTGAAGCGGCCTTGCTCCTTGGGAAGAGCTCCTCGGCCAAAGATGGGTTCGAGATAAACCCACTTGCGCTGGATCTGGTTCAGATTGTGAAGATATTCATCCAAGTCTGCCAATCGCTGTTCCCATACAGAAGCCTTGTCTTCAAAACTCTTGTAGTATGGAGAGTCTTTCAAAGACTGCAAGAGACACTGGTTGTCTCCTACCTAGAAAATATGAAGTGAACATTATTCCAAATGACTTTCTCTTTCCGAAAAAAAACAACTATTTCCATTACTCCTTTTCTGGAAAGAAAAATTCATACACACTACTAGTGTTAGTCTATTTCTACGTTTTTAGTTCTTGTGATGTTCTAAATAGATCTATCTCACATCAAATTTCATACATACTATTAGTGTTAGTCTATTTCTATGTTTTTAGTTCTTGAGATGTTCTTAATAGACCTATCTCACATCAAACCATACATACTATTAGTGTTAGTCTATTTCTACGTTTTTAGTTCTTGAGATGTTCTTAATAGACCTATCTCATATCAAACTTCATACATACTATTAGTGTTGGTCTATTTCTACGTTTTTTGGTCATGAGATGTTCTAAATAGATCTATCTCACATCAAACTTCAAACATACTTTTTAGTTAATGTTAGTCTATTTCAAACTTCAAACATACTATTAGTTTTTTTTTCTACATCTTTAGTTCTTGAAATGGTCTTAATAGATCTATCTTACATCAAACTTCATACATACTACTAGTGTTAGTTAGTCTTTTTCTACGTTTTTAGTTCTTGAGATGTTCTTAATAGATCTATCTCACATAAAAATTTCATACATACAATTAGCGTAAGTTAGTCTTTTTCTACGTTTTTAGTTATTGAAATGGTCTTAATAGATCTATCTCATATCAAACTTCATACATACAATTAGCGTAAGTTAGTCTTTTTCTACGTTTTTAGTTATTGAAATGGTCTTAATAGATCTATCTAACATCAATGTAGTATGAAATTCAGAGTGTTTTTAGTTTTCTTGGACGGTGTGACACAAACTGAAGTCAATAACATTCGTAACATAGCTGCTTCATTGGCATCAATGTATTTCTCAATTCAATGTATTTCTTAATTAAATTTATTTTTTAATTCAATGTATTGTTTAATTCAATGTATTTCTTAATGCAATGTATTTCTTAATTCAATGTATTTCTTAATTCAATGTATTTCTCAATTCAATGCATTTCTTAATTCAATGTATTTCTCAATTCAATGTATTTTTTAATTCAATGTATTTCTTAATTCAATGTATTTCTTAATTCAATGTATTTCTTAATTCAATGTATTTCTCAATTCAATGTATTTCTTAATTCAATGTATTTCTCAATTCAATGTATTTCTTAATTCAATGTATTTCTTAATTCAATGTATTTCTCAATTCAATGTATTTCTTAATTCAATGTATTTCTCAATTCAATGTATTTCTTAATTCAATGTATTTCTTAATTCAATGTATTTCTCAATTCAATGTATTTCTTAATTCAATGTATTTCTTAATTCAATGTATTTCTTAATTCAATGTATTCAATGGATCCCCTAATAGTCAAACAAAAGAGAAAAGAAATTTAGCCACAGGTTTCAGTAGTCGGCCTTCAGCTGCTTCAAGCTTAGTATGCACGATGGCCGCTGTTTCAAAGGTGCTTTCCAAACTCAAACAACCCAGATCCATTATAAAAAAAGAAAACCCTGATGTTATAATATAACCGTGTCATCTCTTTCAAACTAGTAAAGCTCCTTAAAGGCCAGTCCGACCCATAGAGTCAGAGCTTACCCTGGTTTCTATAGCATGAAGCAAAACAGGTGATAATAATCACCTCCTGGACAGGACACTAGTCTGGCACAGGTTTTTACTCCCAATCTAGTACTTATACCCATTTGCACCTGGGTTTAGTTGGAGAAATGCGTGTTAAGTGTCTTTCCCGAGGAACACGTCTAGCTTTGTCAGGATTCAAACCCAGGATCTCATGATCCCCAGTCCGGCAGCCTAACCACTTAGCTACTGACTCCCCTTTCAATGTAGGGACAATAAAATATTCTGAAGCTCATTTTGATTGTATTTGTGGAGGAAATAGTAAAGTTATTGGGGGTTTTTTAAATAAGAAAATGTTCAGGCACAGAAATCGAAAGACACTTGACCTGGTTGACTAAATCCTTCCAATCTTTGATGAGATTCATCTTGTTTTTGCCGCTGTCTTCATACTCAGTGAGGGCAAAAATAGCGGCAGCTCCCAAAGCTCAAGTTCTCGAATGGCCTCTCTGATGGTGACCTCTCCCTGAGCTCTTTGATTCAGTTCCTACACAAAAACAAACAAAGCACAAAGTAAAATATTCCTCTCCCTGAACTCTTTGATTTAGTTCTACACAAAGCACAAAGTAAAATATCAAAAAGTAAGTCATGAATGATCAATATGGTATCTACGTTGCTATCACAGGTGTTATTTTGCACAGTGAATCAAAAAGAATATTTTTTAACATATCTAACCAATCTCTCTTGCCAAGAAGGTAATAAGGACGCAAAACATGTATCAATACGTGTCTTAATGATTCTGAAGTTACAGGTAAAATTTGTCCATGGATGATTGATTCATATTATGTTGCCATACCTTGATTGCATCAGCATTCTTTATGATGTTGTCACTGGACGCCAAAATGTGACCAAAGGTAAGCTTTTCAAGAGTTGTCCCTCTTGGCATTTGCAGAAGGCGGAACATTTCCAGCCAGTGGTCTTGAGACAGGGGCTCCCCTCTGACCCATTTCAATACTGGCAAGACATTCTGCAATTTGGGGAACAAAAAGAATAACAATCACTGGTTCTGTAGTGCATACATACATTTATTGTTTTTTTATCTACACATTCACATTTCTCATCAATGGTGGCATTTGATTGAAAGTAAAGTTCTTTCATGGCTGTCACTGCCCGTAGAACCAGAGCTTATCCAAGTTTCTATAGCATGAAGTGGACCAGGTGACAATAATGACCTCCTGGACATGACACTAGTCTGTCGCAGATTTTTACTCCCAAGTTGGTGCTTGTACCCATTCGTACTTGGGTTGAATGAAACAAAATGTGTGTTAAGTGCCTTTCCCAAGGGATACAACATTGAACCTAGCATTGGTATGATTCAAACCCAGGACCTAACAATCCCAAGTTTGACACTTTATTGACAAGGCCACCTACACCACACTCTGCCATAGAAACCGCGATACGTTCTGTCACTATGGACCATAACAGCCTTGAAGGCTTTGTAATGATAAAGCAAGTGAAATCTGAGTATATTGCTCTCAGCAGAGGGGGAAATTTCAAAGTACGAACAGAAAAATTCAAGAATACAGTTCTTTGGCTTTGTAATGATGACATCTGAAAGCAAATGACATCTGAATAAAGCAAATATTGAATATATTGCTCAGTATATGGGGGAAATTTCAAAGTATGAACAGCACCAATTCAAGAATACAGTTCTTTGGCTTTGTAATGATAAAGCAAATGACATCTGAAAATATTGCTCAGTATATGAAAATTTCATTAACAGAACCAATTCAAGAATAAAGTTCTTTGGCTTTGCTTACCTTATAAGTCTCGATATCCTTTTGAATCTTTACTGTCATGGTAGTTGTTTCCCTTGATTTCATCTTCTCGTACCAGCCACTCAAGAACTCTTCAAACATATGCGCCTTGGACCTGTCAAGTTTGGAGACAGAAGAAAAAGCAATTCTCTCTGTTCATTTCATTTATTTTTAAATCGGACAGCAATTGAGATGTATTAATCAGATGCAAAGTAACTGCAAATGCTTTCACAAACTGTGAGAATTCATGGCTTTAACATTTCTATCTCCTTAACATTTTAACACATCTGACCTTCTTTGTGTATAGTTTATATGTTCATTTATTATTTTTATCATTACAATCAAATTCAATGTGATTAAAACTATTCATGAATTTTTAAAAAGGTGGGGAGGGGGGAGGCAAGGAAATTAAAAGCTTTAAAAAAAATAATAATTTAAATCAATTTTTTAAAACCTGAATGAAATCCAATCCTCTTTAGCCAATTCCTGAAGGCCTGTGTTGAATTCTTCATACAAGGACCACATGTTTTCATAGTGCGTCATATCAGTCTTCAAGTCCTCCATGACGATGAAATCCGGGGCTTCCATGTTGAAATGCTGGCAGTCTGACCTGGTGTTGACAACGCAAAGAAAACGTTGTGTGCAAAAGGAGATTTTTAATTTTGCATTTTCCTTCATTTTCATACTAATAATAATAATGTAATTTACTTCTATAGCGCCAACTCCCATCTAATGACAGCTCTAGGTGCATAATTATACATGCATAGTAAAAAACATGAGCAATGTACATGTATTTAAAAAAACATGAAAATATAATATTATTTATAAAGGTGTATGGCACATGAATTAAAATCGCATAATATTTTTCTCATATAGCGAAAAAAAATTCTTTTATTCATTTTCATATCTAGAGAAAGGCTGTGCATTATCTATAGTTGAATTCTCCAGTATAACAAAATGTTTTGATACAATCAAAATTTCCTGTGCTTCTAGTCTTCATGAAATATAGAAAGCAACACTTGGAAATAGTAGCCTAACCAGAGAAGCTACATTTTTAAGCTTTCTTGGTCTGCTTATGTTCTCACTCACAGTAGTCTAATAAAATCAGTAGTCAATTCAACAACGCAAGGTGAACAACACCTGCTATTCCATAGATGAAGCAATCCTGAAGTATCTTGCTTGGCAAAATGTCTTTTCTTCCGACGCAAAAGGATGAAGAAGCTTACAATTTTTCAAATCCGTTTTTAAGTAAAATGTCCTTTTTCATGTTTTCATTATTTACATTTATCTATGCTGGGGTCTGTTTACAGACCTATAGCAAATAGATTGTGCATAGAAGCGGTGTTCAAATACATCTTTAACTATGTAGTCGGTGACTTAGTGGTACGGTCTTTCATTGTCACTTACACAATTTTGGTCATGTTCTCTTCCAGCTCCTGAAATTCTTGTCTTTTTTCCTTGATCACAGCCACTGCCTTGTTACATGTAGCTTTATCTCCTTCCAGGGCGTCATCTCCAGGTTTCAGCTGATGCCAACGGGCAGTGAATTTTTCAATTTCCTGTTCGAAAGCCTTGACACGAGCCTGGACATTGCTTTTCATGACCTCAACCTTGCAAGGGGGGGGGGGGGGGGGGGAGTTAAAAGGGAGGATACACATGTGATATTACATAAATACATGCACTGAAATTGTTTAAACACAAAAGCTCAAAGCATTCAGCAAACTAAGAACTTTAGAAGGTTTTTTAAGAGGTTTTCAAACATTGTAGTAGGATTGGTGCAATCTAGTCTCCATTTCAAAAATCATCTTCAAGCATACATGTTGCACTGAAACAATTCTATTATTTTATCCAATAGCCCTTTTTACTGAAGTTGTTTTGTATTAATTGAAATTTTATCCCTGCACCGTATGTGGTGATCTCAGGGTGAATTAACAGGAAACAACATGGTGAAATTGAGAGTGAAAGGAAAAAAGTAAGTCCTACCACTCTACCGCCCATGAAGTTAAGGTGTCGAGACAAAAATCAAAATAATAGCCAAAAGAATGTCAGGGAGAATAAGTGACGAGATCAAATTTTTTTAATTTTTAGGGGGAAATTAATGAAAACTAGAAAAATCTAGGAAATTTTAGAAGAGAGTTTGTTTCTAAGGAAAACTCTATTAACAAAACAAAACAAAACATTATAAACTTTCTATTGACAAATTTTAGTTGACAACATTTTTAAATTTTATTATAAACTTGAAAGTATTTTAGTTGACAACTTTTTCTTCTCTCTTCTCTTGGCATCACAACAACAACAAAATTTTTAATTCAATTGCAAAATGTTTCTTTAATAATAAATTTTTCATTCCCTAAAAATGTTCATAGGATTTTTTAATTATTTTTTTCCCACTTCTCTCATTATATTATGTATACAATGTGATTCATAGCATGACAACGTAGGGGCGGATTTTTCATACAAAACAGAACATCACAGAACAATACAAATACAAAATTCTTCTTTCTTCGCTTTCATTTAGACTCATCCAGCATCGGCAATCTTATATTCCTCACCTGTTCTTTGACCATCAGCTGATGCGACTCCATCATAATCTCAAATTTGTCCCAGCGACTTTGCAGTTGGTTGAGAGAATCCACGCCACCTCCAGCGACTGTACGCAACAATTTGTTTTTGGCTTCAGCTTTCTCAAAGAGAGGCTTCACCTACAAAGACAATTGTTTTTCTTTATAGAATACAAAATCATGAAAATGTGCTACAATTTCCATATGGTGAAAGTAAAATTGTTTATCTAGCAGTTTGATATGATGTGTGTGACATAGGTGGCCAAGTAGTTTAGGCTGTCAGACTTGGGATCATGAGATCCAGGTTTGAATCCTAGCAAAGCTAGCTCTGGCATTGTGTTCCTTGGGAAAGACACTAACCACGTATTTTCCTCACTCGAGCCAGGTGCAAATGGGAACAAACCCTTTCTTGAAAGTGTAAACATGCGTCAGACTAGTGTTCTGTCTTGGAAGGGATTATCACCTGTTTCACTTCAAACTATAGAAACAGGGATAAGGTCAAGCTCTATGGGCTGTAATGTTGTCTTGGTGACATTTTCTATTGCCATATCTTTTAATCAAATTAGTGAGGAAAAGTCACTCCTTTCTTTGTTGTGACATTTTCTATTGTTCTATCCGTTGATCAAATTGTTAGGGAAAACTCACTCCTTTCTTTGTGGTGATATTTTCTATTAGCCTAACCCTTGATCAAATTACCAGGAAAACTCACTCCTTTCTTTGTGGTGATATTTTCTATTAGCCTAACCCTTGATCAAATTACCAGGGAAAACTCACTCCTTTCTTTGTGGTGATATTTTCTATTAGCCTAACCCTTGATCAAAATACAGGGAAAAACTCACTCCTTTCTTTGTGGTGGCAAACTCTGAGTGCTTGGCATTGGCGTCTCCAATCTCCTCCACAGTCTGAGGACGCTGGGACAATGTATCCGTTGCTCCAGTCACAAAAGTGTCAATTTCGTTGACATCGTTGTTGATAGACTTGCGGAGACAGTTCAAAAGGGCGTCAAAAAGCCTCTGAATGTGGTCATCAATGACGGCTTTCACAGGCGTGGTATTGACCGTGATACAGTCTACCTTCACTTGACTGAAAGGAGAATAAAAATGACCAATTGGTCATTAGGGACAGCTGTGAAGCTACCATATGCGACAGCGACAGAATTTGAAAAGAACAAAAAGGAAAGCTAATGTATGAGGAGAAAAGATGAGTTGTTTTTACACACACTCAAAGAGAGGTAAAAAGAAAATTCAGAGTGTGTGTGTGTGTGTGTGTGTTTTTTTTTTTTTTGGGGGGGGGGGGGGGGGCGTTAATGTAAGGTGATGAAAGAAAGTATTAGAGCAGGTATTATTTTTAATTTGAGGGCAAGGAAGAGAGAGTTGACTTTGATTATGCGTATATGTGTGTGTGCCTCTCTGTGTGTTTGTGTATGTTTGTGTGTGGGTTGGGAGTGTTGTCCTATAGGATCAACAGGTGTGTAAGCGTTTTAATTTTGCTTGTTGTTCGTAGTGGTTTTGTTGTGCTAATGGGATTATTGATGGAGGTTGTCTTGATACACCATAGTCTGTCTCTTTGTTTATTTGTTTCATTGCTTGCTTTATGGTTTGTTGATTTGTTTTGTTTTATTCTTCAGTTTTGGACAATTTTTTCTATTGACTTTTTTTCAATTTATTGTTGGGTTGTCAGGAAATTTCTACTGTTTTTTCTTTCTAAAAATATAAACATTTATGTTATTAAAAAGTGACATCGAGGGAAAAAATTAATTAAACAATCCATATGAAGAAAAGCATTTCTTGAGTTACATTGTGTAATTGTCTTATAAGTGTAAAACAATGAATTTCAACTATATAATTCTGTGATCAGCGTAACAAAAAATACACACAAAAAATGTCCCATCCTGAAAAGTTTTGGAGATCTTCAAAACAGTTTGACTTGAAATCCATTCAACTTACCTCGGGAGTTTCTCCGCATCCCTCCCACGGGCTTTGAGAGCCTTGAAGTTTTTTTCCCAGTCAGAAATCTGAACCAGGTTCTCACTGACAAACTGGTCTAGATCAAGAGATCCCAAAACAACCCAGTTCTGTTGATAATCAAAAAGAAAATTAACTAAAAACAATCCTGACAATGAATTATTTAACACTTTGTCTCAAACTTAATTAAAGTAAGAGAGTCAATCAAATCTAAAGTTTCTGGTTATTTCACAGCATGACTCATACATGTTCTATGCACCAAGTCTTAACAATAACAGCCAGATAATTTTATTAGTTACAGTTAATTATATATAATTTCATTCCAAATCATGAGACATGAAGAGGTGTACAGGATCGTTGTAAAAAACACCATTAAAAAATGTGTATCTTTTGAAAGGCACGCCTAGATTAATATATGTTGTGTAAAAGCTTTCATTAAAATGCATCATGGTAGTTTTCTTGAAGCAGAAGAGCAACGCCATTGGTTGTGAGGTATTTTCTCTAAGAAATAGGATATACAGTGGGGCTTTTTCCACTTTTGAATACTTTCTTTGACACAAAAATTGAAATTTGTTAAAAGGTATGACTCAAAAAACTACGATGGTATGGACATGTAACAAGAGCTGGTGGTTTATCAAAGACCATTCTCCAAGGCACTGTTCAGGGAAAGCGAAGAAGAGGAGACAGAATAAGAAATGGACAGACAACATTGCCAAGTGAACGAGAAAAAACTTTGCCACCACATAAGACCATGCCCATGATTGCAAAAGGTGGAGACAGATGGTGCAGCATTCATCATTGTAAACGACCCTGTAAAGGGTTTAGAGACTCATCAAACTGCTCAATACCCTGTGAAGTTTGCTTGTATATGAATGCTCAAAAACACATACAATTCAAATTGAAAAAAATAAACAACACACACACACAAAAATCAATCATTGATACCTTGAACTGATCCTCCACAGCAGCAAGTCTAGAGAACAGAATGTCTGCCTTCCTGTAGCAGGTCACGAATCGATGTCCATTTCGGTTAATGATGGCAGGGAAGATGAGATTAGTGGCTGACTCTCCAACTCCCTTAAAGTGGTTTGGAATGCTGATGAATTTCTTCATCTCTCTAAAGTATTTTGATTTGATCTCCTCAAAAGGAGGGCGAAATTGAAGTCGCTGTTGCCTGAAAAATACAATGCATCACACACTTTTTAAAACGCTAATTCAGATTTTCTTCTCAGATAATATTATATTGGAATTAAGACTACTTTATATCTTAACATTTCTTTCTTTGTGAAGCTGCAAAAGTTAGCTCATTCCCATGACTTTACTCTCATTTCAATATCAACTTTCCTTATTTGTTCACCATGTTATATCATATTTAAAAAATCCATAAAAATGTTAATTGAATGCCTCTGGAAACCCTATGCATTTATTTGATATTTGTTTAAGAAGAAGCAATGAAGCTGGAGAAAAAAAAAGATTTCTGACAAGAGTAAATAAACTGTACTACTATAACTGCAAAAGACCTTAGGAAGATATCCAGAATTTAACATAGAAAATTTTGTTTTGTTAATGAGTAATAGTGTGGCACTGGTGGCCAAATGGTTAAGGTGCCAGACTTGAGATCATGAGGTCCAAGGTTTGATTCCTGGTAAAGCCAGACCTGATGTTGTGTTCCTTGGGAAAGACACTAACACACATTTTCCCCACTCGACCCAGGTGCAGATGGGTATTGCATCAGCTAACGTCCTGTCCAGGAGGCAATTATCATCAACTGTTCCGCTTCACGCTATAGAAACCAGGATAAGCTCCAGTTCTGTGAGTTCCATTGTGGCCTTGAAGGAACTTTACTTTACTTAATGAGTAATAGCCCACCTGTAAGTGAGTTCGACTTTGATTTCCGGCAGATTCTCATTGAGAGCCTCCAGTCCCATGAGGTACTGGTACTCCAAGGCTTTGTACAGCTGTCTGTCCCAATGGGCCTTCCAGGGAGTCATGTTCTCACTGGCAAACCCCTGCTGGACCAAGGCAGCCATCAGGTGACGGATGTCCATCAACCCATCCTTCCAGCGTTGTTGTTGTCGCAGCAGGTCAATGCTCATGAGTTGTTGAACCTACAGGAAATATATGAGGCAGATACTGGGTTGAAGCAGGTGGCGTCGATGGCCAAGCGGTTAGGCTGCCAGATTGGGATCATAGGGTCCCGGGTTCAAATTCTAACAAAGCTAGGTCTGACGTTGTGCTCCTTGGGAGAGACACTTAACACGCATTTCCCCACTCGACCCTGGTGCAAATGGGTACAAGCACTAGCTTGGAAGTAAAAACCTGCATTTTACAGGCCTCATGTCCAGGAGCTGATTATTAGCACCTGTTTCGCTTCACGCTATAGAAACCGGGATAAGCTCCAGCTCTATGGCCTGCAATGGCCTTGAAGGAACATTTTCACTTTTACTGCTTGATGCAAAATTTGAAAATTGAAAGGGTATTTTCTTTCTAAAGAGAGTACAAGGTCATTAAAACTATGCCTACAAAAAGTTACGACAACAAGACTAAGTTGATTGCCATCCTCTGCCAACTGGGGCTATGCAGTAGAGCTGGGTCGGACTCAAAATTTCAACGACTTTCGGATCTCGGACAGACCAACCTAAAGACATTCTACAGTCCTTCCATTTTTAATTTAATCTCCTTGTTTTCCTTTTTTTTCCCCATTGTTTTCTGATAATATTTTTGTACCGTGACAAATGCGTAAAAAAAGAGACAACTTTATGAAAACAATGAACGCAAAGAAAACTACTCATGTAAAATATAACAAAATATGCATAAGATTACTGTAGTTCTGAAAATAACAATAGATGAAAAAATGTAGAAAAAGATGGTTAAACTTTGACTACACAGTAAGTTTATTAAGGTAAAACTTCAAAATAAGATACAGTAGTTAAAGCCTCCATTGCATTGTTACAATGTTAGAACTAAAGGAAAACATGTAAGACTCACCTTATCAGACACGACAAAATGAGATTTTCTCAATTTCCTATTTTCTGTGGTAAGTCTGTCAGCAGCATGTTGTAACTTTTTAATGTAGGATTCCAACTGCTCTGGATTGTCCCACGTCACCTGAACATCATCACCTTTGGACTTGTATCCTACACAAAAGAGTGAGTTAAAAAAGCTCTTTTTAAATATCATCATGCCGTGCTGCACAATCGGTAGTGTTGTGAGTGTGTAATCAAGGCGACACTTGTCAAAACTAGGGCTTTCTTTTTTTCCCCGACACTGTACTCTTCTTAGGAATGATACTTCACTTTGCTTTCCTGATTTGACTCAGATATGAATGAGTATCCAACTGTAGGCAGAGAAAGATATGGGGCAGAGTGTAAGTATGACGCACCTAACAGGTAGCTGTACTATATGCTTCTCAGAGAGTTAAGAAGGACTTTGAATAACATGACCTGTTGGGGGATAAATGTTGTAAAGTCAATGAGCCTGCACTTGTGCCAGTATAAAGATTATAAATCCCTTTTTATCTCTTATGCACTCCTATACAGTTTGTTACATTCTTTCTCTTTTATTTCTTTTGTTTTTCACGTCCAATTCCTCACCACTTGTTTTGTGTAATATTAATTGTCACTATTTGATATCAAAAGTCCAGTGGTTTGGCTGCCAGGCTTGAAGACATCAGGTCCTGAGTTTGAATCTTGGCAATTCTAGGGTATAGCATCCAGCTTAGAATTGTAGAATTGTAGCTATGAGGTACGGAAGAAGAGAGGGAGGAAATAAAGACAAATAAAGAGCGTACCTGCTTTGGGGCTTTT
This sequence comes from Doris montereyensis, assembly GCA_037039925.1. NCBI lineage: Eukaryota > Metazoa > Mollusca > Gastropoda > Nudibranchia > Dorididae > Doris > Doris montereyensis. The sequence goes on along the minus strand of JAXRKP010000780.1, from coordinate 101,693 downwards.
CACAAGTTTCTCAAAAGCCAAAGCCGAATCCAACATCATGGCCTGTTGGCTTGGAATCATCTGCTGGTCAATGGTGTTGTAGAAGTGAGCCACCTGGTGATATTAAAAGCTTTTGGAATTAAGCTTATGTTTTTCTTCTTTTTTTTTTAATAACTTTAAGAAAAGACACACACACAAAAAATAAAGTTTGGTACCCTTCTTCCTACACAATCCTAATAAGATACATTTGCAAGATATTTATGACCACCAAAGAAGCCACATTTGCAGATTCTACCGTATCGGGTAATGAGACAAATGGATAGAAATAAAAATTGTATAGCAAATCATGGAAACAGAAGAAATCATTTTGGACATGAAATCATGGAAATGAAACGGACAATCTGGGGTTACCTAGCATAAAACCTTTTCCATAGCAAGAGTTTGCATCTCAAATTTTGAAGATTTAAAAATTCAACTTAAACTTCAAGGCGGTGAATAACACCTAAAACAATAGAGGGACTTGTGCAGCAAACAAAAGAAGATGAAGAGATTAGTGTAATTGATGATCTCTGTCCCAGACAAGCTAAGAGTTGTAAAAATAAACAGACAATTGTAAACAAAAGTGTAGACTCAGTATCTTCACTTTCAGCACACTTAGACATGAAAGGACGGTCCTCAATAAAATTGTGATCACAAAAACAAAATATCGATGCTTTACCTGTTTCAGAATAACGCCATGGCGATAGAACTTCTGAGCTACTTCAGACACATGCTGAATTTTGGCTGGGATAGAAAAGCCAATGGAACCCAGTTGACGAACTTCTCTTAGCAAAGTCACAAGGCGTTCGCTGTAGTTGACTTGCAGTTTGCCATCTCTGTGATTCAGCTCCATAAGTTTTCCACTTGTTTCCAAACTGCAAAAAAGATATCACCATAATTTGTCAGGGGAGTATTTTGAGAACAAACAATATATGTTCTTCATATAATCATCACATTCAAAAATTTCAATCAGATAAATATTTAGTTTAGCTAAAAATCTCCTGTTCTTTATACAAATCTGCTTATTCAGACAAAAATTTATAATCTCAAATTTGGCACAGAATGTCACTGATATTTATTGGGTCTTAAATTTGTTTTTATCATTCAACATTAAAACATATTGAAGACATGAATGTTTGCTCAGTTACGTGGAATTTTATTCTCCAGTCTTTTTTCCCTCAATTAGTTTTTGAAATATCAATTTACGTAATCAAAACTTTTGCAATCACGTCATTGGTTTTATAACATACCATTTTCATTTTTTACATAAAACTAAAGAAACCTTCTAACAATAGAATGTAAAAGGATTAAAACTTATTTTAATGAAGGTATTTAAACTATTTAGTTTATTTCCTCCAAAAGTTCAAATTTATGGCTATTGCATCTACCTGTCCTTCAAGCTTGTTTAAACTGTGTCACCGCCACAGGTGCTAACATATTACAATGTGAGAATTGAAACTTATGTCTATATCCCAAAAAACTCTCTACCTCAGGGGTTTGCGATGATCCTCAATGAGTGCTTGTACTTCTCTTGACCATTCATCAAATTGATCTCTTCTCCAGCTTTGGAGCTCTTCTTTCAGATCGGCCATATCTTTTTGGAATTTGTGATAACCATCAAGATCACCAAGGAGAGTGTCAGCAATTAAGCGAGTCTCATCAATCTGGCAACACAGGCAATAATGACATTTGTTGAAACAGACTTAAAAGTATGTCATTTGAATACATCTTTAAAACACAATCCAATATTAAAAGTTTTTTTTTAACAGACTTATAAAGCATAAATCTGAAATAAACATTTTATTTAACTGATGAAATGCTGTACATGAAATTTCATCAAAAATCTTGAAAGAGTCAGGGAAATAAACAATATCACCACTGAAGAATTTTATCCACCTAACACTAGTTTGACTTTACTTCAAGTCTCCAATTCACAAAGCATGAATTTGTTACACTCTTCAAATATTGTGTTTAAAATATCATGCATTAATACTTTGTACCCATGTACAGTAAAGCCATCAATTAGTATTTTGTGGTTCATGAAAATTTTACAAAACTAGGGTTAGGTGGACAGAACTTTGCAGTGACAATACTCTTTTCACACTGCATGAGTGCCAAACTTAACAAAAGAATAAATTGCATGGATTTCAAACATACATCTAAAATTCATTTAACCCATGTAAATATATTCTTTCTGTTTTCTTGAACATAAAAATGAGTTTATTGAATATTATTCAAAACAAACCTCAGTGTTTTCAGAAATGGAACAAAAATTGTTTTCTTTGATCACTGTATGTTTTCTTAGAATAGGGAGGTGGATGGGTGCAAGTGTTGAGTTAATTTCACCAATTTCGTTGACGTGAGTGCATTGTTTCTCTTATTCATTTGTCTTTGTCTTGAGATGTGTCAAAGATAACTTCTTTTTACTTCTTAGCACTAAAAACAGTGTCATGACAAACATTAAAGCAAATCATCTTTTACTTAATTATAGTAAATAACCACCTTTGCTTCAAGCTGCCTGACATAGATAATGTTGTTGACAATGTCTGGATTGTTTTTCCCCTTTGGAATTTGGCTCCTGCCTCCTGTCTTAGAACTGAATTCTTCACTGATTTGCCGTATGTAGGTAATGAGTTGTCCAAGCAATGTTTCTCTGCAGATTGTAAAATGATGGCAAGGAATGAGTGCATTGCATGGGAAGATTTTTAAATTAAAATGATAGAAGACATTTTTATCATGAGTAAGAAAAGTTTTTTTTTAATTACTCCATTTATAATTCATGATGATCTCAGGGTAAATGAATCGAGGGGAAATAAGAAGAAGAGGGAGAGATGTAATATAAAGGCAGGAAAGAAGCAGGACCTACCAGTAGTGGTTGCCAATCTCCTTAGATGAAAAAGTATGTGAATAAAAGATGATGGCACAAAATAAACAGATAATTCTTTTTTTTTTTGTTATCTCAATTTCTTTAAGCACGTTTCTCTCATGAGATGAGATTTGTTCAAAAGATTTATATTTGCAAGAATAATAAAGATGGCAGTTCAGCCATAAAAACATGTGCTTTTTACCTTTCAGCCAGCAATTCTTTACTGATGACAGGCCTCTTTATCAACTCTTTGTACCTTTGAAATTCTCTGAGCAGCTAAAGAAGATAATTTGGATTTTTTTAATGCATGAATGTGTTTCATCCTCCATAATAAGTACATAGGCATGGGGAAAGCATCCTCCATAATAAGTACATAGGCCTGGGGAAAGCATCCTCCATAATAAGTACATAGGCCTGGGGAAAGCAACTTTACAGTACTAACTACTCATAATTTCTTAATTTCTTCTCACCTACAAATCATTCTTCTAACAATTTAACTCTAATTGTCAGTTTAGATATTTGAGTAAAAATTTTACACATTAAGCAATAAAAAGGAAGACATAAATCTCGTTCACCCTGAGCATCCACAAACCTGTTGAGGATTTTGATCCAGCTGTCGGAACTGGTTCCTCAACTTTCCGGCGATGCGTTGTTGCGCTGGTTCCATGGAACGCTCATACTGTGCCACAGCAGCTGCCCAAAGTGGCTGTGTGTATGGGTTGTACTGGAGAGGGTTCAAGCCTAAGAATGGCGTAAAGGCTTCGGACACATTCAGTTCTTTCTGTTCTTGAGGAGTGAGGAGTCTCAACAATTGTTCATGAACGGTTCTGATAGAGGAGATCTGCAAATTATTTCAAGAAAAAGAAATTTCGAAACAATGTCATCAACTTTTCCAATGTATAATTTGCTTAAGTTTGACAAGATGGTTATTCATCTACAATACACAATCATCACAAAATGTAAAATTGTTTGATTAAAAACATTTTCAACAAAATCCAAATCAAATTCATGGCAAGAGAAGCTTTCTTTCTTTCTTTATCAGTTCCCATTCTACCTTCCGGTGTATGGATTTGGATGCCCGAAATGATATTTCTCCAGGCTGCCATGTCCTGACATTTTCTGTTTCCTTCTGTAAAGGTTAAATTTTATTGCTTTAGTGCCTCTTTCTCCGAGGTCTGCCTTTTAGTCTTTTGGTAAAAGAAGCATTGTAAGTAAATGCAATCCTTTTCAAAATATTCTTAACACTAAATTTGAATGTGCTGTAAAAAATAAATATGCATTGTCATGTATGAAAAAAAGTTCTTGTGTCCTATTTTTCCAATAAAATCATTGTTTTTTTCATTCCTTTGATATCCTCCATGAATTTCCTTACAGATGTTCAACAGATATTGAAAAAAAAAAAAAAAAAGAAATACAAATGAGCTAGGTTTAATAATAAAAAAACAAACAAAAATAACAAAACCTCTTGAAGTCTCTCAAAGAGTTTTTTCAACGTCTTCGGGCTACAGGTGTCTCCTCTCCATGGATGAGGAGCGTATCGGCGCCAGAACTGTGACGTAAGGGTCTCACACACTGTCACCCAGCGCTCACACAGGGCCATCCCTTCTCTCAGCGATTCTCGCACGGAGCTAAATTGGCCAGTCCACATATTAACTCCTGCTAGTTTCTGTTGCACATATCTTCCCAGAGCTCCACCTTAATAGAACGAGAAGAAATTTACCAACCACAAACAAATAAGAGTAGTGACATTTAATAGTTTCTCAGCATTGAATTTCTCACATTGGTACCTCATTATCAGATTTTCAGCCCAAGACTAAAGAGAGTGGAAGGTTCTAATCATAGTCGATGCTCACCAGGGATGAAGGACATAAATGGTGAATGACTACAGATTTATTGAGATGTAAAACAACAGTGTCATAGGAGATTAGCAAAGAGAAACAATTGAAATATAATTCAGTAGAAATAACATTTTGCAAATCATTATATTAAAACATAAGATTCAAGAGTAAAATATATCCCACACTAACCAATGACTTCCATCAGATGCCTCATTCGCTTCTCAGGGTACGGTGGATCTCCTTGTTTCCACACTTCATCAAGGCTGTCCTGTGTTATATCCACAAGCTCCATCCCATCAATAAGAGACATGGCATCCAGTCCACCATAGTCCTTGGAAATGGGGGAAAAGAGCTCAGTGTAGCTGTCCGCCATATCCTTCAAATCCCCCGTTGTGCTAGACCTTGAAATATCTTGCCAATACTGGAATTCATCCATTGGGGTGAGGATGCCTATACAAAGAGCAAGGAAAGTATGAGATGAACAACAGAAAACAAAATTTACTTGTAAATCTACGATAATTTTCTCTGTACAGCAATAAGATGGCCAATACCATCGTCATACAATGAATCACTATCACACAGATTTTCTTCTACAATACCATGAAAATATTAATCAAAAGGAAAGAGAAAAAATAGACATCTTAGACTACTATACAATCCATATTTGGAGATGTGTTTATAACATTGAAAGGTGGGACAAGTTAATCCAATAAGAGGGCATGGTATTGTTTTCTACCATCAATGCTTCACTATTCCAACTGAGCTGAGCAAATGGACACTATCGATATAACCAGGAATTATTTACAAAGAGAGAAAGAAATCAAGATAAAAAAAAAAAATTTTAAAACACATCAAGGCATAGTTTTCCTTTTCAAGCAGACAATTTATAAAAATGCTATCTGTACCAACAATGTGAAAGTCCAACAACTTGTGACTGAAGCTTAGTATAACTTCATTGAAAAAGGAAAGGGTGGTATGGATGTTCTTACGCAACTTTTTTCTTCTTTAAACCACTCTAAGCTGATATAAATAAGTTCATTCATAAATTTAAAAACTACATCAATTCCTTCTCTTTCATTTGATAAAGACATACCGAAAAATGTTGAAAATGTATAATAAAAATAGAATTCAAATACAGATAGCTTTTCTTGAAATGACAGCCTTGTACATATCTAAAAATCACAGGAAGAGGAAGTTTTCCATTACGTACTGCCAAGGTTGTCATCACTTCCATCACCCCCAGTTTTCCCACGGAAGGATGGGTCCTTTTTACGTAAAGCAGATCCTAAACCAGCCTCTAATTCGCTGAGAAGACTTTGAAGCTTTGGATCAATCTGGCGACTGTGTTTTCCATCATCAAGCAGTAGGGGCATAAACCTAAAGTTTCAAAAACAGTATTTTAATAGTTATCAAACAGCTGTCACAGATTTCATGATAAATTTCTTGTTTTTATAACAATAATAATGTACATTTCTATTGCGCACTCATCCCTACAAGAGTAAGGCTCTAGGCGCATTACATATTTCAAGAAAAATATATTATACCTGTGTTACATATGAATTTCATACATCAAGCTACATGAATGTGTGCAATTTATGACAAGAAAAACCGACAATGCAAACAAGATGAAGAAAGTCATTTAACAGTAAATACTGTCATGAATTTATATTCCATAAACACACACACACAAAACTTCTTCACACACAGGATGAATACAGCCTTTATAAAATTATGCAATTTTTCTTTTAAGAAAGTAAGCTTTTATAAGCTAGTTAAAAAGATATGTCTTGGTGTCTTTTTAAAAAATTGACAATGACTTTGACTCTCTAAGACTCTATGGAAGGGCATTCCACACAAATGGGCCATAATATGCAAAAGATTGTGTACCAGTACTAGTTTTTACTTTTGGGAGTACTAGAGTAAATGTATCGGCAGACAATCTTACTATCCGACCAGGTTTGTAAAAATTTTTAAGACTTTGAAGATAGCTAAGTGCTGTTCCATCAAAACATTTATAAACTTAAGTTGCAGCTTTGAATTTTATTTTTTTCGACTTTAACAAGTGAAGTAGTGGGAATACATTTTAAAATTTTCATTTTTTTAAAGATAAGTCTGGCTGCATTGTTTTGAATGACTTGAGGTCTTTTGATTTTTCTTGCAGGGAGCAAAACAACAGGAATTACAATAGTCAAGCTTGGAGAATATAAGAGTTGTGACGAGTTGTTTTGTAGCATCGCTTGTGAGGAATGGACGGATGGAACTAATCTTTCTCAAGGAAAACGTTAGTGATTTGACTAAGGTTATAGCAGTGTTCGATTTGCAAAGTAAACAATAAAACAATAATTTACATACATGCAGAATGAGCTTATAAACCATGTAAAACAATAGCATATATAATATGGGCTTGGAGAAGCAAAAATGTTCGTGAATTTCCAGTCTAAACAACACATACAGGTAGAAATCAAAATGTAGATGCAAAGTGGATTGGTTGTTTACCTTTTGCACTGCATGATAGAGTGTGTTCAGAGGTGAGTCTACCATAGACGACACAATGATGTTTGATAGCGTGTTCTCTGGAGTAATGGCTTCCGGTCGAATTTTGAAAACACGATGACCCTTTCCTTTGAGTCACCTGCATCGACCTGAAACAACATAGTGACCTGATTTTAAACCAGAATCTAGAAATACGGTTATCTCAAAATCCGTAAGAATGTTGCATCATTAATTGACATACCTTTATTAAAACTTTAAGACAAGTGAGTAAAAGCATTGTACAAGTTATGTAATAATATATAAAAGTTAATTCTTACCCTGTTTAGAAACTCGATCCTTCTGTCATTTTTTGAGTCAAGTTTCCCAGACAAAATAGATACGTTGCCATCATCCAGGAAGTTATTCAATGACAATGCATTGAACAGGGCAGTTATCGCATTGTCAGTAATAGGAATTGCAAAATAATTTGCAGTGGTAACCAACACAAAATCTTTACGTGAGTCACCAGGCATGTTGAATCTTACAGCTCGAAAAAATCACAGCATCTCACGTAACATGGGACTTATCTGAAGGAAAATAAATTACACATAATGAAGACATTATTTAAAATGAGAGGATTTCCATTGTTGAGCACACCTTTTAATTTAATAGTGAACAAAATTCAGTAACAAATGAACATAACATATTTCAAACTGCCTGTAGGTCTATGTATATAAAGCTGAACATCTCTAACTTTGACCACCTATAACTCAGGAACTGATGTACCCACAACCTCCATATTTCACATGTAGATTTCAAGTAGCCTGCTCTAGGTTTTCAGCGAATAAACTCTTGGATCGAACCAGTGTTTTAATAGATTGGAAAAAGATTGTTTTGCCTGCAAAACTTTTTATGTTTTACTAGATCCAATTTCTCAATTTCCAGCAAATCTTCAGTATCGAGTGATATGTAAAAAGCCAGCGTAACTTCAGTAAAGAGCGCTAATTTGATCTAATAATGTACTTGATATCACCCGTAACTGATACAGTGGTTTCTGAGTTAACCACAGTCAAAGTACAAAAGATCGAGCTTTATAATAAAGAGAAATTATAATCCAACACTATTTACGGACATATCTCATAAAATCACATTTCCGTTGAAATCAAATCTTTTTTTAGACACAATCCATCTAGATCTAGTGAGTCGAGGATAAAAACTCTGAACAGTGGCCATTGTGTTCTTTGTCAATAACATCAGATGCGGTAAATTAAAATGTGGATCTTTGAAGACACTGCTGAGCATAGTGCTGTTGGGATGAGATGCCAAAGGGACCTAACCTTAAGTGGATTGGGGCTTGAGGGGTGGTGGGGTAAGTTCAGCATTTAGGGATTGTCATAGATGTTATGAAAGAGAAATCTGTCATTTATGCAATATTGTGCACATTTTTACAAAATAACTCTTCTGAGTTTCATGTTTAGAAATATGGTCACATAAAAAGCAAACAAAAGTCAGAAACTTTCAAATCAATGGGTAGTCCTAATCCGATGTCACACATCCCATCGTCACTGACATTTCAACTGCTCATGTTCAAATAAGAATTCCGTTGTCTTAATCTCACACCGTATCAGATAGGTGGCAATGACAGAAAATAGTCACATAATTATGCAGCACCTGGAAGCAACTCTTTTCTTTTTTTCTCTCAGTTTTGTTATATATTGATTTTCAAACCTGAAACTTAAAGACACACACTTAATCAGAGAATTATAGTCATCCTTTTGAGTTGTATCTTAATATAGGATATCAGTACCTATAGATCTAGGTACAAAGGGGAACTCGGTAGTCCAGAGGTAAGGTGTCGGCCTCTCAACCCAAACATCGAAGGTTCAAGCCCTGCCAACGATTGAAAAGTTTTTTGAGTGTTTTCGAGTAATATTTACCTCCCTGGTCCAGATAGGTGAATCAACACCTAGTCCCATCAGAGACGGACAATGAAAAGGTTTTGTGTGCAGACCACAACACGCCATGCACATTAAAAAACCCTTGGCTATTTACAAGGCAGTCCGGGCAAAAATAAAAATCTTACCAAAAACCTGGAGATCACATCAGTTGTGGATGCGGGTAGATATTTAAATCAAAGAAAAAATCTGTAATTTTACGGTTTAGCGGCGTAAAGTGAATCAAATTTGTTCTCGTCAGTATTGGCTTAGATCTACATTTAGAGGTGAGACAAAAGAAATCTGTCCACAATCCCTTTCCCTGATCTCCCTACCCCCACAGCATGGTGGGACGGATGGGGTGGGCGGGGCATTCAGGGTAAGGATTGTGGATAGATTTCTTCCATCTCACCTCTAAATGTAGATCTACGCCGATACCGACAACCAGTACAAATTTGATTTACTTTCTTTTACACCACTAAATCGTAAGATTTTCAAAAAATCTAAACACAAGAAAGGGAAACTTGAAGAATTTATTTTCCAAAAATTGGAATATATATGAGACCATCTTATTTCAGACTTGCTATGGCTTAGAAGTGAATCAGGTGTAAACATTGACTTCTATATCAAGAGTTCAGACTTTCCAATACATTCTTTACAGTCTTACTAGATCTCTAGAGCTAATAATTAAGAAAATTGTGGTGCTGTCACTGTCAGTAGAGTCATGATCATCTCACACCGGCACTAAGACTACCGAATTTATTAATTCTCATTGTTGATTTGATTTAATTTGGTGAACATTCATTTGCTGTGCGTTACAATTATGTTCGCACTATTTAGAGGCTTCCATTCGTCAGTTTTAATAAATTAAAGAGTCATGTTACGTACCACATCTCCTCGTCAGTACCCTTTTATGATATGAGTGTCAGCGAAGTTAGCTTCACTTGACAACAGAGAGGAGAAGATCATCCAGGAATTTGTAGAGGCCTTTTGTTACGCCTCTCTCCATTGGTCTATTTTTGCTCTATTTATGGAAGTCTCGGCTCTCTTACGGGACGCTGGACATCTCTCACGTCATTTCCTGCGCCGAAAAAAAAATATGGCGATGTTGTGTCTCTCGACAGATATTCTGAAGTCATGGGAAAAGTCCGGCAAAACAGAATTGTAAGTTTTATTTTATGCTTAGACAATTTTACAAACTCTTAAATCTTTAAGGATGCCATGATAATATATAGAATAAGCTATGACCAGCTATGTATTGGTTTTTTTATTTTTTCGGATGCCATGCAACCAGATTCTAGATCTAGCCTGAGTCGAAGAACCAAGATGTAGATCTAATCATTCATTGTTACTTGGAATCTAGATCTAGATCTAGATCTATACATTGTAACGTAGATTCTAGTTCTAGATTTCTAGATCTAGACTAGAACAGAATCTATAGATAAACAAGAGCTTTCTGAAAGAATTGATATATTGCAAACTCAAAATTTGACTGAAGCTGACTGCTTATTAATATTTTGCCATTACTGAGTGTCATTGTCATCCCCATGCCTTATGACACACGTTTAAAGTTGGGTTTTTCTTGGTCCTCTCAATCTTACTCGTCAAACAAATGAAATGGCTTTATATATACCTATTTGATAATGATTGTGGGATAATCGCACTTTAACATCGCAGTATTTAACCTAGAATACGATTAACAAATCCAGTTTATGCTAGATACCGAGCTTGGTCCTGATATCCCTCTCTTATGCTCCTCGATCGACAGAGCGTTGCATGACGTGCTATGAAGAGCCTCTCACTTTTACGTGTGTTGTTCTCCAGTCATCGCCCTATTATTACTCCCACTTTAGCACCGCTGACCATAGTAAATGAAGCGAAAAATACACTGCATCGGTGCTAAAGTGGGAGTAATAATAGGGTTACAACTTGGGCCAGACAAGCGGGGTTTCAAGTCGTCTTCCTATTACTCCCACACATGTGTTCTCCAGTCGTAAGCCCTATTATTACTCCCACTTTAGCACCGCTGACCATTGGCGCAATGGTAGGAAATACATGGTGGCAGTGCTAAAGCAGGAGTAATAATAGGGCAGCGACTGACTTGGGAAGACAACTTGGAAACACAACAGCGGGGCTTTTTGTTTGTTGTTTGTTTTCATGCATGTGGCCTGAAATCCCCCACACTTTTATCAAGAAAAGGATCAAACAGAAACAGAACCAGTAAGAAGGTAAAATATATTATTATTATTCCCCTGCATCAGGAAACAAGAATTGCGTTGATCGGCTCTTTTTAAGAAAGACACAAGGAGTGTAAATATAATTATTCAAATATCGACATAGGAACACTGTTTCTTTTAATGCAGAACACCCTCCCCCACTCTCTCCTCAGGATACGCTATGGAAATCTAATAAGAAAAAAATGTATCTCTCAAGTCTCATTCCAGGAGTTAGGCCTAGAGTAGATAGGACCACAGAACAGGTAGGGTAGGCCTCGCTGAGAGGCGAGATTGATGAGAGATAGCACCGTCAAGTATCCATATTTCTTTTTTCAGACCCGGCCACAGAGGCTTGTGAGAAGTGAGAGGAGAGTAAATCAGTATCGCGATAGGCTAGCCTGAGTCGGCGAGTGAGAACGTGGTCGCTGTCTTTTTTTAGCGGGCCAGGATACACTGCGAACAGTATCGTTTAACTATTTTCAAGTTCGATACTGTCTGGCAGTGCTAGAGTGCGCTTATACTCATTGTCTAGGACTGTAGTCAAAAATAAACATCGAAAGAATAAAGGTACAATTACAAGCCACTGTAAGTAACTAAAACAAACCCACAACAAAACTGGAGGAATACCATAGTCGGAACCCTGCCATTATAAATATTTAAACATCTATCATCATCCCTAATACACAAACTGATTGATTAAAAGGTGCTGTTTGATTGGGGTGGGCATTTTTTTATGGACCAGCACTGTTCGTCATGAACGATGGATGTACATCACCGCTATTTGTCAACAATGCTGAGTGAAAGGAGCTTGGCACTAATTTGGTTTGTCATTAATGACGAATGGACCGCTATTCATCATTAATGATAAATGATGGTCCTCAGCATGATCCCCATCAAATTAAGAATAGACTATTTTTGTAATGACTAGTGTATGAATTTACATCTAATGGTACTACCTTGTTATTATTTAACATTTTGATTGCTGTTGCTGTCCCCCTGGATTTGGCAAAACGCTACTCGATTCGATAATCGGCAATACATCCAATACTACTGACGAAAAGCATTTTTTCTCTCTCGGGTGCTTCTCAGCAATGACAAATTATCACTTTCTTGCTCCTGAGATCATTTTATGATCTATTCTATTTTTTATAATGCTTTTTTACTTGCAGCTCAAGTTATATATATATATATTTCATGATATGTTCTGTTTTTATGCTACTTACTTGCAGCTTAAAGTTATGCCGGAGTTTACACGACAATGATTCCTCCATAAAACTACAAAATAAGAGAAATCTAAGAAGAGTTTTGTATGAGTTGTGCCATGCTGTCAGCTGTAATCAACTGAAGGTAGAGCAAGCAGCTACTGCCCTAGTAGACCTAAAAGTGAGTTTTAAAATAGGACGTTTCAATGAGAAATGGGATGTACTTCTCTGATCATCTTTTCTTTAATATTAACTTCTACGCAACAATCTTCTTTCATATGTCGCAAATTGTTTGAATGGAGTATTTTTCATGTACGATGGAGTCAACAGCTTGGGACTGAGAAATTTTGTTGACTTTACACTAACCAGTTTAAAGAGATACAATCCATGGTTGTCAAGTTTAAAATATTTTTATAAAGCTAATTACCCTTGACAATAGATTTTAAATGCGTGTTTGAACAAAGATAAGCCATTGGCTGGTCACTGAATCATTTGCTTTTGTTGTGAGAGGGGAAGCGTGGTATTGATGTGGTGATTGTCCTGTGATAAGAGAGTAAATAGGCCCATCAGGCCCTTGCTTAGCCCTAATACTATCTATACAGGGATGTAAATCTTTCAGATTTCCTCTGATTTCAGATTATTTGAGGTTTTCTACTTTAAACGTATTTTCTCTTAAATTTTTGTCTACTTCTCTTTTACTAAAAAAAAATACTTCTATGTTCGCTGTTATGAACAGGTGAGATGGTTTACAGACCTGCCTTTTATCCCGATTTAATCAAAATCATCCCGATTTTTTAGCGAAAATCTGTGCTTTTCCGTTGGCCGTCCCAATTTTTTTGTAATACAACTGCAGTCGTTGCCTGGACAGCATTGTTCCTTATATTCATCGTGCAATTTTTGTTTTTAATCAGCCAATAGCCGGATGTCGTGCCTAACCAGGATTCATGTTATTACGAGTAATGGTGTATCCATTCTTCGCTAATATATTGTTCTCTTTGTCCGTTTTATAGAGTACTCCTGCTGTACTTGTTCTAGACTTAAAAATCTTTGTATGAAGATGTGTTATTGAGGCCTACCGCAATTACTAGAGCCTTGAATTTAAAACTGATCATGCAGAAGGCTTCGCTGATATACAATGGCTTGTTAGATCTAGATCTAAACGTCCCTGTATCTGTACTATTAAGTAGGTCTAATATATCTAAATCAAGTCGAGATTAAAATCTTTGAAGCAATATGACTTCCCCTGATCACACGCATGTCAGAGAGAGCGAGAAATGTCTCGTTTGTGTGTGTAAAAAGAGAAATAGAGAGCATTTTCGTGTGTGTTTCATGCGATCACGAATGTATGTGACTGAGTGCTAGAGAGGGAATGAGCTACAAGTTATGAAGTGAAAGGCGAATGCAAGGAAAAATAGAGGTTGGATGATAATTGACAGGTATGTCGTACATGTATGTCTGACCGGTTAGCAGAAGTGGGGTGGGCATGTGTATGTGAAAATATGATAGCAATGATTAGCAAGATAAGTGACCACAGATGAGAAAAAGTGGAAAAGCCACTTCCAGTATGTAAACGAGTGGGAAGGAGGCAACTGTAATGCTGATTTAGTACTAGAATTCAGGTTTTATTGGCACGGGGGGGGGGGCTATTATAATGAATGTTTTTTACTTGGGGAAAGGCAGAACCAGCAATGACCTTATTTTAGTTTTATTAAGTTCGAGATTAGGCGATCGGCTGACGCTATACCTGAAATCGTTTATGTATCCTGATTTTTATATCTAGGTCCTGATTTTTTTTAATTTAGAGTGGCAGGTCTGGATTTAGCAGAACAGGATAAAATATAATTCTCAACTACAGGCCCATTGCCGATTTTCATGACTAATCATAAGCGAAAGCACGCTGTTATATTTCTAGTTTCACTTTGACTTGCACGGCGAACTACAATTTGAACACTGATCCGTGAGGCCCTACTGCTCACGCGAGAAGATTTCAGATTTAAAAATCGGAACCTTCTTATTTCCTTTCAGACTTTTCAGATTTTTGAGTCTGAAACCTACTAACACATTTGTTGTGGAAATAGCCTTTCACATTGGCTTTTGGGATCAATTTATTTTTGAGCTACATTAGCATAACCTATCAATGTTGAGGTGCACTGACTTCCTCTTGCATCTCTGTAGTCGTACGGTTCAGTTGTGAATGTGAGAATTTTCCATTCTTTCATTCCAGGAAAATTGAAGCTAGGTCATTTAACATTTCCTATTGCTTTATTTGCGATTTATGTTATCCTGTAAGTGGGTTTTTGTGATTTAATAGTCTAATCTAGAGCTAATTAAGATCAATCTGCTTGAGTGACGTGACCTAGATTCTAGATCTAGATTTTTTTATGACGTCAGCTTGACAGTCCTTGGCTGTAGAGAATCTAGCTTTGGGCTACAAGGAATTCTTGAGTTAGTGGGTAAGTATATCAGCTTATAAATAGATCTAGCTTGTTAACAGATTAAATTTATTTCTTGCTCGGCGTTCCAGAGAAATTGAGATCTAGATTCTAGTCGGATTGAGAGATCTTGAAAATAAGCGCACACATGGTTGATCTAGATTCTAGACAGACAGGCTAGTTTATGATAGATCTGGCTTCAATCTAGTAAGATCTAGATATATCTAAGTTTAATTGCTATCTAGAGGCTTAAAAACTACGAGAGTAGATTTCTATGTCTAGAATCTGTCGCACCCATTTTCTTCAATAACTTTAGTAGAGCTCGAGTTAGATATCTAGATCTACTTGGTAGCATAGTTAATAGAATCATGAGAACTTTGCTATAACTGTTATAATAACAAGCAAATCTTCATAGATCTAGGTTAAAAGTAAGCTAGCTCCAGAGTATAGGTCTAGACAATTAAACAATTGGGGATGGCCTCTCAAAAACTTAGGTTTATTGATCGGGACTCGCCAGTGGATGTGGTTGATCTAACTTATAAGAACAAATTCAGGTGGGAATGGCTGTCAAATAAAGATTGTAACTTTATAGTTATATTAGGAAGGTTGAGAAAGATGGCATTGTGTGGTGCTGTTATTGTAAGTGTGAGATTAAATATGGTGCAGGAGGTTTCGGTGTATGAAAGATCGTGCCAAGAGAAATGTCCACAACTGTAATCGGAGTGTAGACAAAACAAACCAACGGCTTCCAGCAGCTATGCAAGCAGCCAAGGATAAAATTGATGGATCTTTAACAGGTGTACTTATAGATTAGCCATTACAATTGTATGTATCTCAAACAATGTCAATGAATACTAACAATGACCAAGTTTCACTTTTCGACGAGTTTCAGATTATTTTTTCCTTTCCCATTTACATACCTGTTTATGCTACTTCAATGCAAAATACATACTGCAGACATAGATCCACACACAATTGAGCCAGTAAATAGTAGTAGAATGGCCTTGCAGTCAATAAAGGCGTTTGCCTTATACTATGTATTCTGACATAATGTGGTATTAAAGAGTCTCAGTGTTAATCATTCGTTTTATAACGTCTCTCCATGTGTATCGATCCTGTGCTAGAGTCTTCAAAACAAATATTGTCTCTTTTAGAACTGTTTTCAATTGTTCTCTAGATCTAGTATGTTTGTATCTTCTCCATTTGGGTTTCAGTGTTCCTGAGCCAGGATGTTAATATATTTTGTGTAGTTTTGTAAGCCGTGTCGAGTGTCGTTGGCAGTAATGTCAGTTCTTCCTCTATATTTCGGTCCCTAATAAGGTTGAGAATTGAAAAGACTGGAGCATTTAATAAGGGACTTTCCTGTGACAGTTAATTGAGTTGACTTAAAGCTTCTTTCCAAAGCTTTACAGAAAAAGTGGACTGCAGAAAGAATTGATTTTTTAAACAAAAATTGTCGTTTAGGAGTTGATTTTACACACTCCACTGTGTTTCAGTGTTATCCAAAGTTTTCAATCTGCATGTACTCTCTATTTCAATATGAATTTATTTTCTTAACATCTCTTAAAAGACACTGTCTTTATTTTTCCAGGATCATATTCCAATGCTTCCGTCTACCCTGGCAGATGTCATCGGCATTGTAGGTATGTAACCTAAATTAGAAATGTCCTCACTTTATGTAGACAACGGAAGAAAAACTGCAATGCAAAGTTTTTATTCTTGCTGCCCACAGTCTAAACTCATTTATTCCTTGAAATAAAATGCAAAATTTTAGTAATTATGTTTTTATCATGAAAGTGGGAAGAAAGGCCAATTCCTAAAATTAAGATCTATGTCATATAATTTAATTGTTTCCACTCTTTTTTCTTTCCTTCAGATATTTTGAATTCACAATACTTTTTTCTTAAATTCTAATGAAAGCATGTGGGACCTGCTTCTTTATTTTCAGATGTCGAAAGCAGCTGCTCTGATGATATTTCAAGAGAGAAATTTATGGCCTTGGTTGGGACTTTGCGAGTAAGAAAAAAATCTTCCCTCCGTCATCTGTTTTTTTTTCTCTAAATAATTAGATTGCAAAAATGTGATTTTATATTCAAATAACATCTGTCGTTGGTATTCATGCTCCTCCTCACACCTCATGTTTTCCATTTACTTTGGGATTGCCAGGAGAAAAGTCACCTGACATTCAGACTTGCTCAACATCTTTACACTTGCAAAGAATGATTTGTTAGAATAGTGCGATACTTTTACAACAGTAAACTCAATGTCTGCTATTGAATGATTTGATTGAAATTCTCAATATGGAGTTGCGATTTCTCACTTTTGCTCCCTTTCCTTTTTCCAGTGTGCTGTGTAATAGTGCTTTATCAAACAGTTACCTTTTTCTCTTCTATCCTATGTGCTCATTGAAGCATCATTTCATTTCAGTAACTTTTCTCTTACTTTTTTAAAACTTATTTGATGACATTAATTTTCTTCAAGCAATCTTAACTTATTATACTGTATTGCTTTTCATGATCAACTTGCTTTTTCAACTGTCCATAAAGAAATAAAGGACTTCTCACTAAACTAAAAGTGGGTAGTTGGCAGGCACCATTGGTAGTGGTGGTAGGTCTTACTTCTTTCCTTTTACTCTTTCACTTCTCTTTTGTCTTGCTGTTTCCTATTAATTCACCCTGAGATCACCACAATGGGGGACGGGGTAAATTTCAATTAAACAAACTAAACTAATAAGTAACCTTGTAACCTTTTTTCCCAGAGGTAATTTTCAGTTGTTATATTATTATTTCATGTGTTAAATTAGTCCTTATTCTTATAATTTTGTTTTGTACTTCAATGATATAAATAATATAAAACTATGAAATTACAGCATTGCTGCAATAACTTTATATTTATGTTTTTGAAGACAACAAACTAGCATTTATGATTTCCTTTGTGGATTTATGACATTTCCTACATGTCGAGTTTATTATAGCCTCAAATATTAACATGTAATTAAAGTGGATGTTGGAATTGGTTTGTGCTCTTTTTAAGAAGATTTGAGAGGATTGTACTTTTGTTGAGGTGATGGGGTAGCTCTTAAAGATTCCTATGTAATGAGATTATTTTTAGTGTTATTTCTATTTTAATGTTTTCTTTTCAGCATGTGATAGTACCTGATAACCTGTTGAAGGAAAGATTAGACCAAGAGTCTCTGGAACATGCCGGATTGGTTGGTTCACAGACTGGCTTCAACCAGAAATATGTCAAGACCAAGACCAGGCTTTAGTACGTTCGCTGAACTTTTTAGATTCCTTGTCTTTTGGTCTTTTCAATTTGTTTAATTGGAACTTTTTTTAATTTGTGATGCTCTTCTCTTTGTTATTTATAATAATAAAAATTCCCTTCTTCTCAAATGGTTAATATTTCATAGCTTGTTATATACATGTTTGCACAAAAAATCTTGGACCTGTTTAATATGATTGACAGAAATTTATGTTTTCTTTTTACATCGTCAATTTTTTTTTATTCTTCTGGCATTATCACCAATGAACACATCAATTACCATGTGAAGAAGTGTGGGTGTGCTGATGGGGGCCGGTATTTGTTTCTTTCTATATATTGAACAGCATGAAAGTAATGAGAACAGGATTAGTAAATGTCATTGACTATATATAGCGCAATTCCGATTTTCTTTATGTCACTAATGTAAAGTTTTTAAAAAGTTATTAACTGTAAATTTATATTTTTACATTATATCGTTATCCAATGACTAAACTGTCACATCTGTGTGCATGCATTAACTTCTATTTGACTTGTTCAGCATTTTCTTTTTTAATTTAGTTTACTACATTCAGATGTCACTAAAGACTTTTTTGCTGTGTGTCCTGTCAAAACGTCCTAGAAATCATCACAGGTTGTTCAAGAATACTTACACACGTTGAAAGTTATAATAGATAACTTGTGTTTACTCTGCCCTGGATGATGTGCTTGTTTTTTGTACAAGATTGAAGATCATCATTTAAAGGATTTATTCTTTTTTTTTGTTATCACAGTTACAAACAGCAGAAGTTTAATCTGTTGAGAGAAGAAAGTGAAGGCTACTCCAAACTGATCACAGAATTAAATCAAGATATTACAGAGCGTATTTCATGGGAACAAGTTCTACAAAATATGAAATCTCTCATAGGTGAGTTCAATCGGGTTGGGGTTTTTTTTTACTGTAAAAATGTTGAAAAGGAATGAGTTTATATACGTAACAAAATATTTACATTTTATCGTTGGTTCTGACACCAGTTAGTCAAAATGCCAAAAATCTTTGTGTGTGTGTTTGTGTGTTGGTTTTTTGTTTGTGTTATGTTTGTTTTTGATAATTGGCTGGGTGGAAAGTGACTGGAGTTTTATTTAATTTTTTCATGCGTTTGCTAATGTTTTCCTATTTATCTTACATCCTTTCAAAGTAGTCAATGGTTGATTGTATAGTTGTTTCTTATGCGATTCACTCCTCCCTGCCTTTCACCTTCCCAGGTTGCTTTGACCTCGACCCAAACAGAGTCCTTGATATCATCTTAGAAGCATTTGAATGCCATCCAGAGGATGAGACTTTCTACATTCACCTTTTAAGGGCCTACATCATTGACAAAGCCACCCTCTGCCACATTTTGGGATTCAAGTTTCATTTTCGAGAGGTTTGTTCAGCACAGCTTAAAGTTAGGAATTTGAGATACAACTAGGATAATAAGAATAAAAACCCATAAGACAATGACAAAATATAAAATTTCAAGCTGTCAACGAGGTTGAATTTTTATATTTTTGGTTGTTGTTTTTTTGGGGGGATGGGGGTTGTTTTGTTTTGTCTTTTATTGAAAAATGGCTTTACCATATATATTTTTATGAATCAAAATTCTTTTTGATCATACTTACCCTAACCTAAGGTCATTGTTGGGTTTTTCAAAGCAGTTGTTCCTTCAATTAAACCTTGGTTTTGCTTCTACTTTGGATAGTAGGAGATGATATGCTTTGTCTCATATCTTTTACTTTGTACTTGTTATTATTGACTGCATTTCCCACTTTGTGCAATATTTAAAGCTCAATGTCATTTTAATTAAGATAAACTTGCTTTCTATGATATGCACGATTTGAGCTCTTCCCAGAGTTGTTATGTGCTTTGTATGAAATTTTACAATGTATATTTCAGCTGAATACAGTAGTATCCACCAAATTGCACGGTCCACGGGTGACAAAAAAATTGTGCGTTTTGACAGAGTCAAAAGCCATGACTCGTTACTGTGTATTACATTTACATTGCCATTCTTGTTTGGAAATACATAATATCTCTCCTTGGTGTTGTTGTTTGTTATTGTTTGGGGTATGTTTGTTAGCGTTTGAGGACAAGATCCAATAGGCCTTCTCGTAGATGTGTTACATTCTTCTCTCACTGAAGACTACAACAAGGGTGAAGACATTCGGCAGCAATGCTATGTTGGGTTGTTTTAATTGATTGACACGTGTGTCATACTGATTTCAATCTCCGTGGGTAAAAGTGACACGAGATATTTCTCAGATTTTCTCACAGTGATCAAAGAGAGAGATAGACGATCGTACTGTCTGTCTGTCTGGCAGAACTATCAAGAGGGAGAGAAGGGGAGGGTAAGGATGACCAGAGCCGAGACAGCCAAGACTGGTTGGTTAAGATCTAGATGACACACTCACACCTGCCTGGCAGATTGTGTCACTTGAGTGAGGTGAGAAGGGGTTATTAATTTTGTTTTTCACAGGAATTGACTCTTTATCTCTCCTGTTACCACCAATGGGAAAATCGTAACGTACATTACTAGCTTTAGACACAAGTTTCAAACATAAATACTTTTACAATTTAAGTAATCTTTCGTTTTTATGCGAAAAAGACTAACAATTTTGTTAGTAAATCTAAAATATTACTTTTATTAGGAAAAGGTAGTTAAAAATCACACACCTTTTCACCTTTATCGCGTCCTTGAACGATTGCCGCCATTTTGAATTTTCAACTTTTTATCACAGTTGAGGTCGACAGGTTCCTAATTTTTCTATTATGTATCCTAAAACAAAATGTCAACAAGCGATTCCGATGACTTATATCTTTATGAGAGTGATTTGGGCACAGATTGGACTGGCATTGACTCTTCAAGCGATGTGGAAAACGAAGAATCAGTGCTAGAAGCAGTGCTGACCGAACGGTATGTGTTGTAACAGTGTGTGTGTGTTCTTACGGATTGTAGATTGATGTTACAAAGTATGCATTTCTTTTCTCTCCAGTGATGTTCAACGATAATTTGACCCTATTTTCTTGTAACTACTATTATCACCTATTATCAGTTTATGTATGCAGTTGATAAAGTGTAGACATGTCTACTATTTTACGTTATTCCCAGACGGATAGGAATCTAGGTCACCAGCTGATGAAGGAAGTGGGTGTGGCCCTTTCTTTACATTTTAGACGCCTTGGCAGTGTAGGTTTATTATTTAAATTTTTTCTTAATGGTTGTATTCCATGCTATGAGAATGGCATATTTGGAGGAGTATATTTACATTGCACAGTCCTATTACTGTATTTAGATATATATATTTATATTGTGTTTTTGCTTTATGTTGTGACCCTCATGTGTCTGTTTATCTGTCTGTCTGGTTAAGTGATTAGGGTGCCTGGTTTGGGATCATGAGACACAGGGTTTACATCCTATCAATGCTAGATTCATCATTGTATTCCTTGAGAAAGTCACTGACATGCATTTACCCCACCGCCCCAAGTGCACATGGGTGCCAGCACCAGTTTGGGATTAAACAACTTGTATCTGACTCGGCGTGTCAGGGGGTGATTATTATTATTTGTTCTGCTTCACTCTGTAGAAACCGGGATAAGCTTAGGCTCTATGGGCCGTAAGGGCCTTGACAAACCATGACTTTGACTGTCTCTGACTGGCTTCCTCTCTTACTCTCACCCCTCTATCTCTAGATCTCTATCTCTGAGTCTCCCTCCCCGCCTCTCTCTGTCTGTCTGTCTATATATATATATATATCTGTTCTCTGTTTGCATGAATTTAAATTCTTGCAGCTTTTGAAATCTAATTTGTTTTACAATTCTTTGTTCCACAGTGTCATTTTTTTCTCTTTTTTACGGAGGCAATCCTGGATTTGATCTGCCAGTGGACGAATAGATATGCTGAGTTGAATAGACCGTCACTACCTGCCATGTTAAAAATAATGGAAGCCAATTGACAGGAAGGAATTATGCTGTTTCCTCGCGTTGTTGATGTATTTGTCGATTGTTCGTCTTCCACATTTGTATCTGTATTGGTGTCGACGTTTATTGTTTCATGGGCTAGGAGATTTATGGGTAGGTTTAGGTTTCTTCAAATTCAAAGTTTTTAAAATGTTCAGATCCAGAAAATGAGGCACAGGGGGATAAGTTAGCAAAAGTGAGGTATTTAGAGGAATTTATTAAACCTAAAGCAATGAAGTTTTGGCACCCCAATGAGCAAATTTCTATTGATGCGAGAATGATTCCAAGCAAGGGAAGATATGGTTTTAGACAATTTATCAAAGATAAACCAACCAAATGGGGAATGAAATTGTGGGTTTTGGCCGATTCGATAACTGTTTATACTTTTAATTTTGATGTTTATCTGGGTAAAGAGGGAAATTCTAAAAATGGTTTTGGCTTTTGAAGTTGTTACAAAATTATGTAGGCCCTTATATAATCAGGGTTATAAACTTTATGTTGACAATTTTTATTCACCAGTAGCTCTGTTTGAAGAGTTAATAAAGAAAAATATTTATGCCTGTGGCACAATGAACATAAATAGAAAAAAGGTTCAAGACTATAAAACGTTAAAACTTTTTCTAAGAATGGGAGGGGGGCATGAGGTGGGTAAGGAAGGAGAGTTTGCTTTTTTTCTAAGAATGGGTGGGGAGGGGGGCTTTTCTAATGAGGTGGGTAAGGAAGGGAGTTTGCTTTTTCTAAGAATGGGGGGGGGGTGGGTAATGGGGGATGGGTAAGGAAGGAGAGTTTGCTTTTTCTAAGAATGGGTGGGGAAGGGGGGAATGGGGGGGGAATGAGGTTTGGGGGGGGAGGGGGGGGGGGGGCAGGAAGGGGAGTTTGCTTTTTCTAAGAATGGGGGGGAATGGGTGGGTAAGGAAGGAGAGTTTGCTTTTCTAAGAATGAGGTGGGTAAGAGAAGGGGAGTTTGCTTTTTCTAAGAATGGGGGGGGGGGCAATGAGGTGGGTAAGGAAGGAGAGTTTGCTTTTTCTAAGAATGGGGGGGGGGTGGGGGGGAAGGAATGAGGTGGGTAAGGAAGGGGAGTTTGCTTTTTCTAATGAAATGGGGGGGGGGAGCAATGGGGGGAGGTGGGTAAGGAAGGAGAGTTTGCTTTTTCTAAGAATGGGGGGGGCAAATGAGGTGGGTAAGGAAGGGAGTTTGCTTTTTCTATGAATGGGGGGGCTTTTTCTAGAATGCTGATGGGTAAGAAAGGGTTGCAATGAGGTGTAAGGGAAGGGGAGTTTGCTTTTTCTAAGAAATGGGGGGGGGCAATGAGATTGGTAAGGAAGGGGAGTTTGCTTTTTCTAAGAATGGGGGGGCAATGAGGTGGGTAAGGAAGGGAAGTTTGCTTTTTCTAAGAATGGTATGGGTAAGGAAGGGGCGTTTTTTTTTCTAAGAGTGATGGGTAAGGAAGGGGAGTTTGCTTTTTCTAAGAATGGGTCGGGGGGGGGGGGGAAATGAGGTTCTACAGTGGAATGATAATTTGTTTTTCTTTCTTCTATGCATAGTCAAAAAACCTAATAGTTTTACATTCTGGGTAAGAGGCAAAGTAAAGTCAGAAGGGAATTTAGACAGCTTCAAGTCAGACAGCCTTTTTTAGTTAAAGATTATAATAGATACAAAACGGGACCAGGGATCCATATCAGATCAGATGATAGGGAAATACAAAGTTATTCGTAGAACAGTGACATTTTGGAATACTATTTTTACCATTGTTTAGACATAGCTAAGGTTAATTCTTTTATTTTATTCAGCAATTTAGGAAAGACAATCCAACTATACAATTAGTTTAGACAGTCAGTTATATTTCACTATAGAATTGATTAGAGATTTAGCTGGAATAGAAGAGTATGAAGATGTACCTCTTTGTACAGAAACGAAGGAAGACAAGGAAACAAGTCATAGTATAATACCAGAACCAACACAGGTTCAAAAGAATTGCAAACGTTGTTGGTACCTCGAAAAAGAAAGTTGAGAGTGAAATGTCTTACTTGTGACAGTCATTTCTGTTTCATCCCAAACAGAAATTGTTTACTATTAGAGCATTCTTAATGTAGCTTGTTATGTATTTTAAATGGGTATGAGATTACTGAATTAGGACTAAGGATATTATTATTATGGGATTCTATTTTTCAATGTCAAAATCTGTTTGTCTGTTTCCTCCTTGTTCAATATAAAATAATTGCTATCACGGACATAAAATGTATTTGACATAAACATGAGTAACATTTCTTATCATAAAGGCACCAGTAATGATTTTTTATTGACAACTCGGCAGGTCTCCCACTTCCACAATCATTATGCAACGGTGATGTGAATGGTGTTTGTTTTTAGACAGAGCAAAACAGCAAAATAATGTACAATGTATTAGTTATAAGGAAAAGTAGTTATATTTATTTTCAATGGCTTTTGAATTTTGTTTTATTCTTTCTTTCCACATTCGACAATTTTATTATTTGAAATTTTATCTTCAAAATTCAAAATAGCATTCTTTTATTTTTGTTCAAATTGGACTGCATTTATGTTTGCATTATGGGCCTTTTCTAACATGATATCTATGTATAAATAAATTTTAAAATTGTCACGTTCACCTTTCTCCGATAATTACTTATTCCATGATTTTGTCATGGTTCAAATAAAAGTTGCACCATTGGTGGCAATAAGAAAGTAGACTTATTTTGTCTATACTTTTGAATGCTTTTTTTTTTTTCTTCATTGAGATTTTCAAACAAACAAAATTATTTGTGTAATTTTTTACTTTTTTTCTATTTTAAATGTATTCTAAAAGAAATAAAACTCATTTTATATTCAAACACTATACACAAACTTGTAGAGAATTTATTCCTGAACAAAATGGTATATGACATGTTTGGTTTGGTTTTGTGCTTCAAGATAAAAACTGAGCTTGATTGTATGCATGTGTGAAATTGTATAAAATGCCCAAAAAAAGGGTGGTAATGAGAGAGTTAAATGCAACAAATTGAACAGACTTACTAAAGATCTGTTGCATTTTGGCGAAGGCAAGCCAACTTTTGTTGCATTTTGATGGGGCAATTTTGATGGGGCGTTTGTAAACTTTGGTTACATGAAAAAAAAACGTGCATTATGATGAATTGTGCAATTTGGCGGAGACTACTGTACTATTACAGTAATTTTTTGTAAGCTGGCTTATCTGTCAGTCAGTGTATTTTTTTAATTATTTTATACATTATATATATCTTGTTATTTCATTTCAGCAATCTACTGACTGCGCAACTCCCAAATCTCTCTTCCGCTGTGCTGCTCTGCTGCTGAAACATGGCTTGATAGATTTAGAGGACCTTTACCCTTATGTAAGACTTCCTGAATGGTTGGGCTATTTGGTTTTAAAGTAAATGTAGTCAAGTTCCTGGGGGGGTTGGAACCAAAATGTTGACTTTCTGTTCTTTGCATATTGGGTAGAATCGATCATTTATCTACAAGATTATGGCAAAAAAATATTCATATGACTTGTATGGGTTTTTTTTACAAAATATTTTGTAGACACGGGTAGTTAAAAACAGTCAAAATTTGACATACATTACCCCAACACTGACTGAGAAGATTGGCACTGAAACCCCTCGAGTAAGCTAATCGTCAATGTGGCAACACAGTTCTTTTGCTTGACTTTCGGGAATACTATCTCATCCTTCATTTACAGACCGATTTATATATTTGGTAATTTTAGGTTCCTCACGTCATTGTTAGTAGAATGACGTCAGGGTGTTTTTATATCTTGTTAACTTTTTGAGACAGAAAAAAAAATTGTAATAAAAATTCCATTTTTTTGTTAACGATATATGTTATTTTCAAAAATTCTTTAAAAAATACTACCCAAAACATCTGTATAAAAAACCTGATGTCATTCTTTAGATATTGAATAGAAAAAACGATCTGCACAAGTTTTGAGTGATTTTATTCATAACTAAGAGAGAATATAGATTTTGAAAATTTGGTCAAAATCCAAGATGACGGACGTTTCCTTGGCAACCAAGGACGCTACAAACTTTTCAATGATATAGGATGACTGTACTTTGAGTTACTCATATTTATACTAAAATCAAAAACCTAACTCGAAAGCAAAAAAAAAAACACTTCAGGAGCCCACCCTCCTCCCCCTCCCTTAAGGCCGTTACAGCCCATAAAGCCGGAGCTTATCCCAGTTTCAATAGCGGCAGATGAAGCAGTCAGTAATAATCACCTTTTCGATATGCCGCTAATCTGGCGCAGGTTTTACTCCCAAGCTAGTGCTTGTACCATTTGCATCTGGCTTGGAGTGGGAAAACAGTTTAAGTGTCTTTCCCAAGGAACACGATGACGGATTCAGCTTTGCTAGGATTCAAACCTGGAACCTCCTGGTCCCAAGTCCGGGGAGACTTGCCCACTGATACTACTGTTTTTAAAGTATGTTTGTTAAAGTCTTATCTTACTTCGTAATTAAAATATATGTTCTTTCTACACAATAATTTAAGACTGTTTTTTATTTTGTTTTTTTTGTTTCTCATTTTTGCAGCTCCATCCCTTAGACTCTGATATCATTCCATTCTTCAACAAAGAGGTGGCAGAGGCCAAAGCATATGCCAAGAAACTGAATACAGTTGTTCTTTCTGACAAAAAAGAGAAGAAAAAGACAAAGAAGAAACTCCAATTATTGATTTGGTGAGATTTGAAATGCATCCTTGTCATGAAAATCTGAACAGATTGCTGTATGTGACTTATTTTAAATCAAATGATACAATCATGTTCATAACTACTGATAGTGATTTGGTTTATCCACAATTGTCATGGTTTTGTATCAAGAAATTGTGATAGAAATTAACCTTTGCCATTGAAACGTTTTTGTTTTATTGACTCTTTTTTTTCTTCAAATGACTGCTTTCATTCTCTCATCTCTCTGTGTTTTTTTTGTTTGTATTTCTTTCAGCGTGACAATAATCAGAAGTTGGGACTTTGCGAAGCTCTACTGGAGATTGGTGCCTGGAGTTGTGCCCAGGCCATTCTAGACCGGCTGCTGATAACTTTGCCATCACCTGTCCTGCTATCTCCAAGGCCCTGTGTGCGCTTATTCACAGGGTTATTGATCCCGTATATGAGCGGTTAGTTATGTCCATGTGTTCACATGTGTTTCTCTAATGCATTAAGAGTTAGTACACATAGAGAGAGAGTCTGCCTCTTAAAGGGATTTTGCTAAAACTGGGGGTGGGGTTTTGAGTTTTTTAGAATTCCGCTCTTGATGTAAAAATGAAGAGAATTTTCTTTCCCTGAATAACAGCTCTGAGGGATGCTATGAGGAGTTATACTTTACAGGGTTGCCATTTGTTAAATTTGTAACTCCTTTTTTAAAGTTAAATGGTATGATTTGTTTCACCCTATGTCGATTACTTTATTTTTCTATAGAAACATGGGTCTTTTGCCTCTGTTGGCTAAAAAGCAAATCAAATGTCCGGAGAGCCACGGCTGTGCGAGGGCAATAACCTACAAGCAAATGTATCACATGGCCCTGCCAATGGTTTCCTATCTAGGACCTCACGCCTCTAGGGATCCTGTACTCATGGTTAAACTCATACGACTCGGTAAAATTTTATGACCAAGGTGAGTGGAACTGGTGCTCTAAAATTCCTAAGTTCTTGATTGTCTCAGTTTAGGAAGGATGAGTTCTTTGTATGACTGTCAGTGTTTTTGTTGAAGGTGGAAAGGGGTTGTTATGTACATGTTCAAAGTCTATGACCTTTTGAGTGTGTTAAGACTAGTCTTTAACAAGTTTGCTCATAAAATTCTTTATTCATGAATGTTTTCTTGGGGGGGGGGGGGGGGGGTATTTTGTTGGCTTTCCTTGTCAGTGCCTAGATACTGTAATTTTTGGCGTATGTCTTATCTTTCTCAAAAATAGAAATCACACCAACATACCTGACCATTGGATCCTGAAAGACACGCAATTCTCTTCATTCACTAATGCTTCCCTCTTTTGTCAGTAGTTGACATGTAACCATTTGTCTCGTAAGGTTAACAATTATATTTAGGTCAGTGTTGTTAGCCAATATGGACAAACCGTTTCTACTGTCAATATTTTCTTTTCCCGTTGGTGTGGTCCAGCCACAGTGGTGGGAGTGGGGCCTGATGACGATGTGGCCTACTTTGGCTTCCTGAATGTTCTAGAAGAAGTCCTCCTTCCGTCCCTATCCCTGATGCCTTGCAACTGTGCCATGGCGGAGGAGCTGTGGGGTCTACTAAGGCTGTACCCCTATGAAATCAGGTCAGTGGCGGCCTCTATCATTTACTGTTATAATACATGAAGGAATGCGTATTTGCTGTGTTGAGATCAACAGTATGAGATGTCTCATGTTGTCAGTGAAACTCTAAACACGCAAGTCCGCCTGATGTTGTTATTCAGGAGAAGCAAAGAACATAATAAATCATTGAATAGGGCCGCAACGGCAATGTTATGCTTTTTGGATTACAATTTAAAAACTATATTAGTCTTTTTAGACTGTAGAAAGTAGAAGGAAAAAATCAATTGTGCACAAAATGCACTTGCACGGGTGGAGAAATAATTTTGAAAGATTCAAACTTCAAGTGGTTTATTGTCTAACATAGGCATGTTTCGTCAGTTACGTTATACAAAATTAGATAAATATAAACAACCCATTGTTCCCATCATAACAGTCTCACTGCCCTTTGCCGATGCGTTTGACAAGTCAAGTTTAACATCATTGACCCTTTCCCTTTTAAAAACATTTTGGCTTAATTTTTTTCTGTTTTTCAGATATCGATTGTATGGTGCGTGGAAAAATGAAATGTACTCTCTGCATACATGTCTGATACGGACAAGAGCAGACTGCCTGGAGAGAGCAAAGTATATCATGAAGTAAGATGTGCTTCTTATGTTGAATACGTAGAGTATGTACACACTGCTGCGGCCGCCATACGCCCACAGCCAATGTGTGTATCTTTTCATTCATGGAGTCATGTCCAAAAACTCTACAATAAAATAAACACAAAAGGTAGCGATGAGAAGGCAAAAGCCATGGGAGCATGTATTCAGTAGCCGAGTTCAGAAACTGTGACCGCACTCCAACCTGCAAAACTATAAAACATTACTAGCCTCATTGTGTTATATGATTGCGCTGTTTCCTACATGCATTGGAGTAGACCAAAATGGGTGTGGCCATGGCGAGTTAAAGTATCTACACTGTCAATGCTACTGGGCGTTTTATTGTAAGTTCTAGCGCCTAGTGTACATACTTTACTTCTCTTTGGTGTTGAATCCATATTCCTGAATTCATTAAACTCATTAACTGATTTCATACGTAAGTTTGTTTATCTTTAACGTCATTACAACGTGTCATCAGTACAGCTCTAATTACATGATACTTAGGTCTGTATGTATTTATGCTTATGCGTTTATTAACTGTCATCAACAGACGTCTTACCAAAGAGACTGTCAAGCCATCAGGAGGCAGTTGGGAAAACTCAGCCACAGTAATCCTGGCATTGTCTTTGAATATGTGAGTTTTCCTGTCTTTTCATTCTGCCTTGTGCGTATGGTGAATAAACTTTCAAAACAATAATTTGCATGTAAACATTCAAAAATAATTCTGTCTTGGTAAACAAGAAAATATATTTTCATTGAAATGTCTTTCTTCTTTTTTTTCGTCCTTTTTTTAAAAAATCCCACTGTAATGCTTTGTGTCATACCAACAGGGTTTGTTATGGGTTGCCTTGCTTATTTTTGCTTAAAAATCCCACTGTAATGCCTTGTGTCATACCAGCAGGGTTTGTTATGGGTTATTGCTTATTTTTTTAAAATCCCACTGTAATGCCTTGTGTCATACCAACAGGGTTTGTTATGGGTTATTGCTTATTTTTTAAAAATCCCACTGTAATGCCTTGTGTCATACCAACAGGGTTTGTTATGGGTTATTGCTTTTTTTTTAAATCCCATTGTAATGCCTTGTGTCATACCAACAGGGTTTGTTATGGGTTATTGCTTATTTTTTAAAATCCCATTGTAATGCCTTGTGTCATACCAACAGGGTTTGTTATGGGTTATTGCTTATTTTTAAATCCCATTGTAATGCCTTGTGTCATACCAGCAGGGTTTGTTATGGGTTATTGCTTTTTTTTAAAATCCCATTGTAATGCCTTGTGTCATACCAGCAGGGTTTGTTATGGGTTATTGCTTTTTTTCCACTCATGCAAATCAGAATGACTTTAGTTTATTTTAATATTTTGATTTTCTTCAAGTTCAAAGGATTTGTCCCTTTATTTTCCTCACCTTGCAGGTACTTGCTCAAATTCAGCGCTATGACAATCTCATTGGTCCAGTTGTTGATGCCTTGAAGTATTTGACGTCTTTGTCTTACGACATGCTGACTTGTATCCTTCCATGAATTTGAAACTTTTTTTCTGGTTTGCATTGCACTATAGAGACACAGGGATGGGGATTTTCGGTTTTCCAGATTTCCGGGTTTTTTGACACGTCGAAAGGACCTCCGGGATTTTCAGATGAGACTTCCGAGATTTTTAAGATTTTCAGATGAGACTTCCAAGATTTTTAATGGCGCAAGGGAGTCGATGTTTCAGGGGAAATGACGCGTCACCTGTCGTCGCGCAGGGGAAGGCCTGAGTTGACACCGTTTCCACCGGACCGACCTCTTACCTGTTGCCTGCAGGCGTATCCTAATTTCATTGGCTGAATAGCCATCAGCCATTGTTGAGTAACCCGTATGGGACATACAGAAACAATGACTTCACTTCAATTTCATTGGCT
Organism: Doris montereyensis; assembly: GCA_037039925.1. Taxonomy (NCBI): domain Eukaryota; kingdom Metazoa; phylum Mollusca; class Gastropoda; order Nudibranchia; family Dorididae; genus Doris; species Doris montereyensis. The sequence goes on along the minus strand of JAXRKP010000780.1, from coordinate 70,654 downwards.
GGTAAATGATTAAGCGTGTTATGCACTTTGCCTGTATTGCAATGACGGCAGTGGTAAAATTATCAACTATGGACAATCAGGAAACAAAGCGCTTTTGGATCACGCAAAGGGGATGAAGCAAATAAATGTAGAAATTCTCCTCGGTTACTTCTTTCTTTCTTTCTTTCTTTTATCAGTTGCCATTCTGCCTTTCTGTGTATCAGTTGCCATTCTGCCTTTCAGTGTATGGGTTCCTTTCTTTATCAGTTCCCATTCTGCCTTTCAGTGTATGGGTTCCTTTCTTTATCAGTTCCCATTCTGCCTTTCAGTGTATGGGTTTCTTTCTTTATCAGTTCCCATTCTGCCTTTCAGTGTATGGGTTTCTTCTTTATCAGTTCCCATTCTGCCTTTCAGTGTATGGGTTTCTTTCTTTATCAGTTCCCATTCTGCCTTTCAGTGTATGGGTTTCTTTCTTTATCAGTTGCCATTCTGCCTTTCAGTGTATGGGTTCCTTTCTTTATCAGTTCCCATTCTGCCTTTCATCATCAGTTCCCATTCTGCCTTTCAGTGTATGGGTTCCTTTCTTTATCAGTTCTATTCTGCCTTTCAGTGTATGGGTTTCTTTCTTTATCAGTTCCCATTCTGCCTTTCAGTGTATGGGTTTCTTTCTTTATCAGTTCCCATTCTGCCTTTCAGTGTATGGGTTTTTTCTTTATCAGTTCCCATTCTGCCTTTCAGTGTATGGGTTTCTTTCTTTATCAGTTCCCATTCTGCCTTTCGGTGTATGGGTTTCTTTCTTCATCAGTTCCCATTCTGCCTTTCAGTGTATGGGTTTCTTTCTTTATCAGTTCCCATTCTGCCTTTCGGTGCATGGGTTTCTTTCTTCATCAGTTCCCATTCTGCCTTTCAGTGTATGGGTTCCTTTCTTTATCAGTTCCCATTCTGCCTTTTCGGTGTATGGGTTCCTTTCTTCATCAGTTCCCATTTTGCCTTTCAGTGTATGGGTTCCTTTCTTTATCAGTTCCCATTCTGCCTTTCTGTATATGGGTTCCTTTCTTTATCAGTTCCCATTCTGCCTTTCGGTGTATGGGTTCCTTTCTTTATCAGTTCCCATTCTGCCTTTCTGTGTATGGGTTCAGATCCCCGAGATGATCTTTCTCCAGGATGCCCTGTCCTGGCATTTTCTGTTTCCTTCCAAAAATGTTAAATTTATATTCTTCAATGCCTCTTTTATATCTTCTTCCCACTTTGTCCGAGGTCTGCCTTTTGGTCTTTTACCGTGGGCTTTAGCACTGTATACTGATTTAGCTATTCTATTGTCATTCATTCTGTTTACATGCCCAAACCATCTCAATTGATTTTATTTCTATCTTAGTTTTTATGCCATCTGCTTTGGTTTGATCTCTGATTGTTGTGTTTCTGATTTTGTCTCTTTTAGTTTTCCTACTACTCTTCTTAGATATTTAATTTCAGCTGCCTGTACTCTACTGTATTCTCTACTGTCTAAGGTCCAGGTTTCACTGCCGTAGAGGAGAGAGTAGGACAATAAACTGTATTGTATGCTGCCATTTTGGTTTTTGTTGACAATTCTTGTTTACCTACAAATGCCTTTCCTAGATGGTTATATATTGCACTTGCCTTTTTGGATTCTCTGGCTGATTTCTTCTCTTAGTTTTCCCTCTGAGTTAATCATTACTCCTAGGTAATTGTAGCTGTGAACTTGTTCTAAATTCTCCTGCCCCATTTAAGATTTTGTGTTTTTGCGTCCCTAGTTACTAGCATTGTTTTGGTTTTCTTTGTATTTACTCTCATTCCTCACTTTTCTGATTTTCCAAACAGAACTAAATCATCGGCAAATGAAAGCATTCATACATTTACTTGTTTGAGCTTCCACATACCTACATTCATTTTCTTCATTTTTGAGGATGCCTTTGCGACTGAATCCATAAATGTGATAAACAAAAGAGGACTTAGGATACAACCCTGTCTTGCTCCTATATCTACATCAAATTCTGCAGATATGTTTCCAGCTACTCTCGCTTCTATGTCGGTTTATTGTAAAAACTTTTAATGGCTTCATTAAATTTTGCTCTACATTGTGTTCTTTTAAGGAATGCCATAGTTCGTCCCTCCTCACAGTGTCAAACGCCTTTTCTAGATCTATAAAACACAGGTGCAAGTCAATGTTTCTCTCAAGGAATTTTTCTGTTATTTATCTAATTGTAAATATGTGGTCTTGTACACTTCTTCCTGGCGGGTTACTTCAAGCCTTCCATTATCTCTTACACTGGCAAATGAGTTGGAGAGTGGGAAAGCAGTGAGATCTATTGTTTTTAAAGCTAAGAATGAGCAGTTGCCTTATGGAGTTGGAAAACATAAGACGGGAGTTGGTGGAATTGACACGGAAAGTCAGTCTGCTGAGGAAAAAGACCGGTCAGCATGCAAGATAGAATTTGTAACCAAGAAGTTCTGGTCATTTCATTCATCGTTGAACACACACTGCCTCTGTCCTTAGCCCCAAAGCTAGTTGCACTCTCCAAAGGAATCTTCAAGAGACAAAAAAGCACTTCAATTTTGGGCATTAATTAGTATTGGGATACATTTATTATTCGAAAATTCGATCCTTAGACGGTAGAGTTCAGGGGTTTTTTTTCAAGGTTGTCCCCATCCCTGGATCCATATTTCACTTTAATTTTACTCACTGCTGTTACTGACACATAGTGACTTCTGTCAATAGGCTGTTGGCTGCAAAATCCGACACCTGTGGGTGTTGACTTTCTTTTTCTTTTTTGCTACCACTTCCCGACACCTTTTGTAATGGACATTTCTGAATTTTTGTATAGATACACAACATAGCGCCATTATCGGTTAGTAATTTTTAAAATTGTGTACCACAGTGCCTTGCATTTCTCAGTCTTCTGAACTGAAAGTGCCCGGCAGTAAGTGAGTTAAATTCGTTAGGCTTATTATGTCTTTTGTGTTACTTTCTCTGTCTGACTCCATTCTCTTCTTTGCACCCTGTGAAAGAAAGTCACTCTCATAAATTGAACATTTAGATTTATTTATTTTTTCATTGCAATTTTTTTTTAATATTTATCATACTTTAATTTAGTTACAATGTGTTTACCTCAAGCTGATCTCATAAGGTGATACAAAGCCGATATGCAGTTTCCTTAACTGAAATAACCAGTCTGTGTCATTGAAGCCATTGCTAATCCAGAAAGAGACAGGATGAAGACCGACAACATGAATATATCCATGTGGCTGCAAAGTAAGTCATTTCTTGTCAAAGAAAATTGACTCTGTGTGTTTTGGGAGGAAATGGGGTGTGTGTGTGTGTGGAGAGAGAGAACAGGGAGAACTCATAAACAGATGCTTGTAGATCCCACATTTGTTGGAAATATCCCATCTTTAAGGTAAAATTACTAGCTATTTCACATTGAGTTTGCATTTTCAACACTGATTACTCACGTCAACATTAACTGGAACATTTTCCTTTTCTTTTTCTTTTTTTATCATGCATTCAATTCAATCACAACTTTTTTTCTTTATCATGCATTCAATTCAATCACATTTTCTTTGTTATCATGCATTCAGTTCAATCACAACTAATTTGTCCACACATGACTCAAGACCTACAATCCATTCTAATATCATGGAGCAGTAGAATTTGCATATTTCTGGTTAGGGTTCTTATCCATGTTGTTTGGGTTTTTTTGGGGGTAGGGTGTGGTACGCATCTTCTTGTCATGGATTAGGGAGTGACAACTTTGTTCTGCAATAAGCTTATTGTTTTGTAAATTTTTGCTTGTTTTTTTTTAAGGCCAGTTTTTAACGTTACTGCTGTGCATGAAGCTCTGTTGGGTCAAATGTTTTTGGTCCTGTGTACACTGGATGCATAACGTGTATGAATGTCTTTCTTCCAGGTCTTACAAACTTTGCCGGGTCCATTTGCCGTAAGTACCAGGTGGAGCTGACGGGTATCATGCAGTACGTGGCCAATCAATTGAAGGCTGGCAAAAGGTGAGGGCTCTTTTCTTATTTTGAATTGTTGATTTAGTGCTATGCTAACTTTCTACTTTAGTGCCTTCCCAACTCCAACCCGCCACTTTTACCTCTTAAGCTAACTAGGGCTTAGTCCCAATATGCGCTGGGATCTTCCACTTGGCAACCAACAGCAAACCTGCCCTCAGGGTGGGGCTAATGGAACTTTGGCATTGAATGGCTGGGATACCCAGTGTATCTGAGGTCTCCCAATTACCATAGAATTGAGCCGCAGATGTCCGTTCACCAGCTGAGGAAAATGATCACTGTTTAAGAGTTTTTTCAAAGCTCAAAACAATCCGTGCCCATTAAGAAAGAGGAGTTTCTTACTCGTTTTGATATTATCACAAGTTGGGGGGGGGGGGGGGGGGGGGGTGATCATACATTAAAATTCCAAAATGTTCTAACAGCTTACATAAAAATACTGTCATTGTAGCACACATCATCACTCGCCAAGGCCTTTTCATTTCTAGCCCATCATAGCTAAAAGGCTCTTGTTAGAAAAGTGTTTTGTCTGCTATGAATTTAAAACTTGTTCATACATGGAAATTGCATTGAAATGATAACATAAAAGACAACACATTGTCTCCTGAAGAAGCCAATATAAGTTGAAGCTTCACAGCGCTAAACAGTGTCATTTATATGTGTAAAACAAGTATGTGAGTCCCTGAAAGAGGTGTGCTTATTTCTTTAATTTGACAGCACGGACCTGTTGCTGCTGAGAGAAGTAGTTCAAAAGATGGCCGGCATTGAAATCTCAGAGGAGGTCACGGACGAACAGTTGGACGCCATGGCTGGAGGAGAGCTTGTCCGCCAGGAGGTAAGGCATAGTTTGTGATGACCATAAGGAATAATAACAGTAACGAGTAGCAATAGCAAGGAGTAACCCTTTTGAGTTTACATTAAGTGTCAGCCATCTTGTTCTATAGCTTCGATTTCCTCTCTTCTGTCAACCTGGTTTGTTTACATTTATCTGATTTCCTGCCAGCTGATCTTACATTGGTCTTCACCGTTGCATTGGTACTTTCTAAAGGTCATATGAAGCTGCCCTGATCTCTCTTCTTGTATTCTATTTTAAATTTAACGCCATGTATGTGACCAATCAAAAGCTAGCAAGACAAGGGGTGCGACTTGTTGGTTTCTGTCAGTTTGAACAATGTGGGCCTGCATTGGCACCTGTTTTTCTACTTTTCTTCTTTATGAGGGTTGGAGGGGGGTTTGCTGGTAGGTCTTACTACTTTTCTTCTTTATGAGGGTGGGGGGGTGCTGGTAGGTCTTACTACTTTTCTTCTTTATGAGGGTTGGAGGGGGTTTGCTGGTAGGTCTTACTACTTTTCTTCTTTATGAGGGTTGGGGGGGGGTTTGCTGGTAGGTCTTACTTCTTTTCTTCTTTATGAGGCTGGGCGGTCGGGGGGGAGCTGCTGGTAGGTCTTACTTCTTTTCTTTCCTTCTTTTTCACTTGTCTTTCATCTGGCTGTTCCCTTTAATTCACTCTGGTATCACTGCAATGGCGGACTGGGTAAAAAAGTATGGAAAATTTAGATAAATAAGGTTAGAAAGTATGGAAAATTTAGATAAATAAGGTTAGAAGGTATGGAAAAGTAAGTTTTTAGAAAGTCTAGAAAATGTAGATAAAGAAGGTTAAACGGTATGGAAAATGTAGATAAATAAGGTTAGAAATTATTGAAAATGTAGATAAATAAGGTTAGAAAGTATTGAAAGTGTAGATAAATAAGGTTAAAAATATTGAAAGGTAGATAAATAAGGTTAGAAAGTATTGAAAGTGTAGATAAGTAAGGTTAAAAATTATTGAAAGGTAGATAAATAAGGTTAGAAAATATTGAAAGTGTAGATAAATAAGGTTAGAAAATATTGAAAGTGTAGATAAATAAGGTTAGAAAATATTGAAAGTGTAGATAAATAAGGTTAGAAAATATTGAAAATGTAGATAAATAAGGTTAGAAAATATTGAAAGTGTAGATAAATAAGGTTAGAAAATATTGAAAGTGTAGATAAATAAGAAAATATTGAAAGTGTAGATAAGTATTAGAAAGTATTGAAAGTGTAGATAAATAAGGTTAAAAAATATTGAAAGGTAGATAAATAAGGTTAGAAAATATTGAAAGTGTAGATAAATAAGGTTAGAAAATATTGAAAGTGTAGATAAATAAGGTTAGAAAATATTGAAAATGTAGATAAACAAGGTTAGAAAATATTGAAAGTGTAGATAAATAAGGTTAGAAAATATTGAAAGTGTAGATAAATAAGGTTAGAAAGTATTAAAAGTGTAGATAGATAAGGTTAAAAAATATTGAAAGTGTAGATAAATAAGGTTAGAAAGTATAGATATACATACACAATAGTTAGAAAGTATGTAAAGTGTAAATAAGCATGTATACAGTTAGAAAGTATGTATGGTAGTGTATACAGATATATTTGTATACAGTTAAAAGGTATGGTAGTGTAGATATATTTGTATACAGTTAGAAAGTATGGATAGCGTAGATATACATGTATACGGTTAGAAAGTATGAATAGTGTAGATATACATGTATACAGTTAGAAAGTATGGTTGTGTAGACATATTCGTATACAGTTAGATAGTATGGATAGTATAGATATATTTGTATTCAGTTAGAAAGTATACATAGTGTAGATATACATGTAAACAGTTAGAAAGTATTGAAAGTGTAGATATATATGTATACGGTTAGAAAGTATTGAAAGTGTAGATATACATGTATGTAGTTAGAAAATGTAGATAGTGTTGATAAACATGTGTACAGATAGAAAGTATGAATAGTATAGATAAATACGGATGAAAAGTGTGGAACATGTAGACAAATAAGGTTAGAGAGTATGGAAAGTGTAATTTTTAATAACTTGTCTTCTTTCTTTGTTTCTATTTTAGGGTAGCAACTTCTCTCAGGTTCGTAATACCAAGAAATCTTCAACACGTTTGAAAGACACGCTACTGGAGCAAGACTTGGCTTTGTCTCTGTGTTTGCTGATGTCCCAACAGCGGGACAGTACGGTATTTGCTGAAGATGCCAACAAACATTTGAAACTGGTTGGCAAGCTCTATGACCAGGTAAGCCGTAGTTAGCCATTGATGTCAACGTTGAATATTTTTAAAAATTCTCCTTTAGACATGATTTATTTCAACAACTCTAGGATACTTTCAATTCAAGCACTACTCATAAAAATTTCTTAGTTCCTACAAGTATTGTTGGTTACTATGTAGCCAACTGGGTACTTTATCAAAACTCATTTTTTCAAATCATTGTTATGCATATCTTATGGTATTTGGTTCAACAGTGTATCATTGACAATAGCCAATAGTGAATACTGTCCGCTTTTTACTAGCATCTTCAATTTTTCTTTGCCAATCTTATGAAAAGTGTAACGGCACATCTAATGGTCATTTTGTAATAGTTGACCTGTATTCACAAGCTTGTGCGCCTGCTGTCGTGTAAGATGCACCTAATAATCTCTGGGGTTAAATCAAAAGGCAATCAAGTGTCAAATAAACGTCCACCAAAACTTGTCATATCTCTACTTTTCGTGTGATAATTCTTAAATTACTGATTTTGTACCCGAAGTGTGATTGCTACTGAAAAATATACCTTTAGTTCAGCCAAGGCAATTATTTATTTTTTTTATAGTTAGGCGAACAAAGTTTGCTGATTGCAGTCACTATTCTTGGGTCATGCGTTGTTTTAAGTATATTGTTTTTGAAACTATGTGAATTGTATATGAAATTATCTTTTAATTGGTCGTTAAAGATGTTATATATATTTTCAATTCATGTTTGCTTTTAATTTCTGTCTGGTTGCTTTGAGTGTTCAAACCACCACAAAATTCTTAAAATGTCCTTGTTTCCTTCAATCAGTGCCAAGATACACTGGTCCAATTTGGGAGTTTTCTATCAATGCAACTGAGCACAGAGGAGTTTGTCAAACGCCTACCCTCCATTGACGTCTTGCTGACCACTTACCACATACCTCACTCTGCAGCATTTTTCCTGTCCAGGCCTCTCTATTCTCATGCCATCAATGTAAGTAGATAGATGATTTGATTTTAGTTGTGGGTTGTTTATTGGGGGGGGGGGGGGTTCTTTTAGCTTCTTCCCTTTATTTTTTGCAATAAGAGTTGAAATGTGATTTGTTGAATCGCTTTCAAGGATTATCTCAGTGAAGAAGAGAACAAGATATCTTATATAATTTACAATTTAGTTTCCACCTGTATCATTATATATAATTATCTTATTTTACAGGATCTGAAATAATTCTAAGAATTGACTATTTGAAACAGTTCGTTGTGCTAATATCAACCAAAACTTGAAAAAATTGTTGACTTTTGAGATGTAGATTATTGTTCAGTTTGTGTGTTTTATTTTATTTTATTAAATTTTGTTATAAACCCAAATTTGTTTGACTTTTGAATGATTTTTATTTATGTTTCTCTTTAGCTCAAGTATGATGAATTGAAGAAATCAGAGAAATCCCTGTCCAAGGTAAGTGAGCTTATCAAATGATATTAATAACTTTGATTTTTTTTATTTTATAGAATGAGTATTTCGTATAAATTAGTATTAATGTGACAGATCTGGGTTGCTGGATTTCTTTTACCCAGCATATAAATTGTCTTGCCATATATTAAGACAGTGTATGCATCCTATCAAAGTGATATTATAATGATGCCATTATTATTTTTCACACCATATTTGATAAATACAGTCACAGCGCTACATTGAGGCATCGAAGAGATAATGGGCCCTGTTGTAGAAGCCATCCAGCCAGTTCTTGCCCCCAAGATATGGGACGATCTCACGTAAGTCACCTGCAATGTGAAAAGTTGGGGGGGGGGGGGTTACACATTATTCCCTGCTTTCTCGTTATTATTGTTACCACAGCATCTGTTTCATTTATATTTTTTGTTGTTGTTTCATTTCTTGAAGGCTATCATGCATGCAATTTATTTGAAATGACCGTAATCAGTCAAAGAATGTCTCAGGATGAATAAAGTGTATCTAAAAATGAGAAAAATGAATCCTTTGGTTGCTCACAGTTGTTATTGTAAAGACAACCATCTAAACACAAAGTATAGCGACACTTGTTGATAGCAAACTTACATTTACATGGTGGACAGGAATTATGATATGAAAGGAGAACTTTCAAGCAGGGCTTAGAATACGTGAGAGTGCAGCTATGCCGCTTTTTTATGGTCAACCACATAAACCATGCCAGCATATGTTTTGCACTGGCACATTGCGACAGTGCTCTTTAGTAATTACAACCCTCTCCTTCAAGCTGTTATGACCCATATGGCCAAAGGGCATCCCAGTTTCTGTAGCGTGAAGTGAAACGGGGGTAATTATCACCTGGACAGGACACTAGTCTGACCCAGGTTTTTACTCCCAAGCTAGTACATGTACTCATTTTCACCTGGATTGAGTGTGGAAAATGCATGTTACGTGTCTTTCCCAAGGAAGTTTTTCGTTACTAGCTCTTATTCTACCTTCCTGTGTACGGGTTTAGATGCCCGAATTGATCTTTCTTCAGGCTATCCCAAGGAACACAACATCAGAATTAGCTTTACTAGGATTCAAATCCGGAACCTCATGATCCCAAGTCTGGCAGCCTAACCCCTCGGCCACGCAATAAAGTGCATTGTATTTTGTTGGTCAAACACAACATTGCAGAAGAACGGAAAGAGTGACGAGTCAGTTTATACTGAGCCAAGTCTGAAGCGAGAACATGGCTTATTGTATTTATTGGGCCGTTACAAGGAGAGCTGGCTTGGGTTGTGTGTTTTTCAAACCCGTATTAAAAGGCATGTGGATACTTGAGGTTAGTTGTAACCAAAGCTTTTCTTTGTTCACTTTCAGACCACAGTTCTACATCACCTTCTGGTCCCTGTCCATGTACGACCTGTGCTTCCCAAATCAGCCTATGATAGACAGGTCCATGCACAGAAAAGTCAAATAATGTCCATTGAAGACAACAGAGACATGGTAAGAAAAGACTGCAGCACTGAAGAAAATTTGTTGTGGATACAAGTTTGAATGGAAAAGAACAAGCAGATGCTGATAGTGTCAGGATTTTCATATTTAAAATGTTGTTAAGGTCCTAGAAGATGACAATTTGCTGGTATAGAGTAAAATTATTTCTTCTGGTTGGATGAAAATTGTATAATTAGTGTAAGGATGAAAGTAGAATCAAGCCTTTCTATCAAACAGTTGTATGTCTCACCAATCAAAAAAGATTATCACTTTTGGACTCGAACCTGGGATATCATGATCCAGTCCAAAAGCCTAACCAATGGATCACGGACGCCACAGGCTGAATGTATTGTCCCATTATTTTGAAGTGCCACCGAGCACCTTAATGTATTTTGGCATGTAAATTTGTATTATTATCATTAATAATACCATTTCTTCTGTACTTTTCCCATTGCCCAGCCAACAGCCAAAAAGAAAAAAGAGCAAGAGAGGTGTAAGATTCTGATAGACAAGTTACAGGAGGAGGAAAAGAAACAAGCAGAGCATGTGGACAGAGTCATGGAAAGGCTGAAGAAAGAAAAGGAGCTTTGGTTTCCAACAGGTAAGTTGTCTTATCGTGTCAATATACTATTAGTGTCATACGATAACCCCCTCATGTTTTAAACATGAAGACATAACTCACATTTCACACATTTCTTGTATCACCACATTTTTTAAACGTACAATCCTCTATGTTGCTACTTGTCATACTATCACGTTGGAGCTGAGGGGTTTTCACAGTGTATTTGGCATGCACTACTGACAGAAGCCGTTAGCTCAGTTGGTTTCTTAGTGTATTTGGCATGCACTACTGACAGAAGCCGTTAGCTCAGTCGGTTTCACAGTGTATTTGGCATGCACTACTGACAGAAGCCGTTAGCTCAGTCGGTTTCACAGTGTATTTGGCATGCACTACTGACAGAAGCCGTTAGCTCAGTCAGTTTCTTAGTGTATTTGGCATGCACTACTGACAGAAGCCGTTAGCTCAGTCGGTTTCTTAGTGTATTTGGCTTGCACTACTGACAGAAGCCGTTAGCTCAGTCACTTTCTTAGTGTATTTGGCATGCACTACTGACAGAAGCCGTTAGCTCAGTCGGTTTCTTAGTGTATTTGGCTTGCACTACTGACAGAAGCCGTTAGCTCAGTCACTTTCTTAGTGTATTTGGCATGCACTACTGACAGAAGCCGTTAGCTCAGTTGGTTTCTTAGTGTATTTGGTATGCACTACTGACAGAAGCCGTTAGCTCAGTCGGTTTCTTAGTGTATTTGGTATGCACTAGTGATAGAAGCCTGTTGCTCAGTTGGTTTCTTATTGTATTTGGCATGCACTACTGATAGAAGCCGATAGCTCAGTCGGTTTCACCGTGTATTTGGCATGCACTACTGACAGAAGCCGATAGCTCAGTCGGTTTCACAGTGTATTTGGCATGCACTACTGACAGAAGCCGATAGCTCAATCGGTTTCACAGTGTATTTGGCATGCACTATTGGCAGAAGCCGTTAGCTCAGTCGGTTTCACAGTGTATTTGGCATGCACTACTGAAAGAAGCCGTTAGCTCAGTCGGTTTCACGGTGTATTTGATGTGCACTATTGACAGAAGCCTGTAGCTCAGTTGGTTTCACGGTGTATTTGACATGCACTATTGAAAGAAAATTTGGCGTGCACTACTGTGGGGAAAATGCATGTTAAGTGTCTTTCCCAAGGAACACAACGTCAGAACTGGCTTTGCTTGGATTCACCCTCAGGACCTCATGATCCCCAGTCCAGCAGTCTAACCACTCATTTTGCCATAACTTAGTATCAGCTGTATCACAGATCTTTGATCTTCATATTGTCATTATTTTTCTATCTCAGGGACCTTGAAATCGGAGATGACCACCAACCTTTTACAGTATTGCCTTTTCCCACGTTGCTGTTTCACCGCCAGTGATGCTATTTACTGCGGACATTTTATCCAAGTCCTGCATGACCTCAAGACTCAAAATTTCTCGACCCTGATTACATACGATAGGGTGAGTCATTAGATCTTTTCACCAGTTGTTGAGTCTGACCTCTTTTTAGAAGTTGCATTTTCTTTCTATTGTTCGTACATGTGAGGGAATGGGATTTGAAGTTGATTTTTTTTATTTAAGACTTTTAAAGCAATTTCGCACAAAAGAAAATAAACGAGAAGTAAATATAACAATAAAAAGATAAAATTAAATAGATAATAATAATAATAATAATAATAATAATAGAAATAACAAGAAGAGTAATAATGCTTATTATGATAATGATAATAATAACATTTAAATGAAATGACTGCATGCTAAATTTCTAAATTGTTTGTCTGTCTGTAGTATTGCGAGTTTGTTTGTATGTAGAAGTGGTGACTTTGGAAAACACTGCTTTGGTTATTTCAAACTCACGTTTTGCTTCCCAGGTGTTCAATGACATCACCTACACAGTAACCAGCTGTACTGAGAATGAGGCGCATCGCTATGGCAGGTTCTTGTGTAGAGCCTTGGAAACCATCATGAGATGGCACAGTAGTTTAGCTATTTATGAAAAGGTAAGGACGGAAATCAGTAGCTTTTTTTTTGTTTTTTTTTTCATGATTTTCTTTTTTTTCATGATTTATGCAACTAGAGAAATACTTTCATTTGGACTCATTTGTATTGACCGATTTATTTGTGTTGACCGATTTATTTGTGTTGACCAATTTGATTAACGCAAGAGTTTTTATTAGCATTTAAAAAGATTTTATTTTAGGGTCATCCAAGGTCAACCATGCTTCTAAAAACAACGAGGAAATTTACTAATGTTGAATTTAAGTCATTTTCAACCTGTGCCCCAATATTACGGAACACAGCGGTTTCAAAAGCAGGTCCAGCTCTTCCCATGAAATTTGTTAACGCCATCTTAAAAGTGAATTATTTACACATGCATCCCAAAAGTAAACTATTCCTTGTATCTGTACCATTTATACAAAGTCTACTATGCGGTAGAGGTTTTTTACTGAAACTTTAGTGTTGTGAGTTTGTAATCGCGGTGACAGTGGTTAGAAACCCTTTGCTGGCTCAGGTCTTTTTTTCATGTTGTATTCCCAGGAATGGTACTTCAATTTGTTTTCCTCACTTGACTCAGGTGTGAATGAGTACCCAGCTATGGGTAGAGAAAGCTTGTCAGAGTATGAGTTCGAAGTGCCTAACAGTCTGCTGTACTGTATGCTCCCCCAGAAAGTTGAGAGGACTTTGATTGAAACGGCCTGCGGGGGATAGATGATACACAGTCAGTGAGCCTGTACTTGTGGGGGGGATAGATGATATACAGTCAGTGAGCCTGTACTTGTGGGGAATAGATGATATACACAGTCAGTGAGCCTGTACTTGTGGGGGATAGATGATATACAGTCAGTGAGCCTGTACTTGTGGGGGATAGATGATATACAGTCAGTGAGCCTGTACTTGTGTTGGCATAGATGATATACACAGTCAGTGAGCCTGTACTTGTGTGGGGATAGATGATATACAGTCAGTGAGCCTGTACTTGTATGGGGATAGATGATATACACAGTCAGTGAGCCTGTACTTGTGTGGGGATAGATGATATACAGTCAGTGAGCCTGTACTTGTGTGGGGATAGATGATATACAGTCAGTGAGCCTGTACTTGTGGGGGGATAGATGATATACAGTCAGTGAGCCTGTACTTGTGTGGGGATAGATGATATACAGTCAGTGAGCCTGTACTTGTGGGGGGATAGATGATATACAGTCAGTGAGCCTGTACTTGTGGGGGGATAAATGACATACAGTCAGTGAGCCTGTACTTGCGGGGGATAGATGATATACAGTCAGTTAGCCTGTACTTGTGGGGGGATAGGTGATATACAGTCAGTGAGCCTGTACTTGTGGGGGATACAGCCTATAAATCCATCTTTATCTTATATTTCTATCCCAGGAATGCTACAACTACCCAGGCTTTTTGACAGTCTTCCGAAAGGGAACAGATTTGAACAACACCATGGACAAACTGGACTATGAGAACTACCGCCATGTGTGTCACAAGTGGCACTTCAGGTTGACCAAGGTATTCGCTGTCTTATGGGACTGTGTTTGTTTTTTAAAACGTATCTTTAAATATAGGGAAGTTTTATTTCAAGTTCGAGAGAAATGTGACAAAGGGATTTCACAGCACAATACGAAAGTTGGAATTAGTTTGAGACAGTTAATCAAGTTAGCTGATGAACTACATAAATGAAAAGGCTGATGGATAAATTTCACAATTTTTAGCTTTTTTTTCTCCTGACATTGTATGAGAAGGAAGATAGGATGGACTGTGAACTTGCAAAGATTGTTGGATGGAGAAGGGATTCTAATAACAAAATTACTATTTCCAAAATAGATTTTATTTGTTTTAATGCTGTAAGCTGTGTTATGCATTCACCGCAGCAATGCTGATTCAGAACAAATTTTTAACAGTGTGAGGAAAAAATCTCATAGTAAAAAAGGGAGCATCTTGCTTGCCAAAGACCACTTAGCTTAAATCACATAAAAGGGATTACTTTTTTGTTGCCTAGTGTAAGTAGACTTATTCTGATATAGATATAAGCTACAGTTTTACTCTGAATTCATAATGAAATTCTAATTTAATTGTAAATGTAGGTTAAATAGAATTACTGAAATGTTAATGAGATAATGAATGCATATGTGCATCAATGTTGAAGCTTGGTCAGGTGTAAACAAAAAAAGTAAAGTTATTTCTAGACCATTATGGCTCACATTCTTTTCTGGAATAGTGTGGGCCATAGTGCTGGTTGTCGATCTGAAAAAGTTTGCAGCTATGCCTTTTATTCATTCAACATTATGACTAGTGATTATTGTTTTGGGTTGGGTTTTTTACATTGCATCTATGGCTACATGTATCTTTTGTTGGTATCATGATCATGACTTTTGGCAAATACGCGTCATTAAGATTTTGCAACAATTTTTTTTTCTGTGGGGCTTACGATATCTTAGAGACAACAATGTGAAAAGTAAGGAAGTATTTATTTCTCAAATATATTGTTGATAAATATATACTATAATAAAACATTGATTTCTCAAATGTATTGTTGATTATATATATGTTATAAGAAAACATTGATTTCTCAAATGTATTGTTGATTATATATATGTTATAAGGAAATATAACATTGATTTCTCAAATGTATTATTGATTGTGTATTTGTTATAAGGAAACATTGTTAACACTTCTTCTTTTTGTCTATTTTCAGTCCATCATAACCTGCATTGAATCCAAAAACTACAGCCAAATAAGAAATGCTCTTATCGTCTTGACCAAGGTAATTGGGTTTTTTCCCCCTGAGAAATGTTCAAGTCTTCCAAATCATCTATAATTCCGTTATGGTTACGTATTCGCTAACAGTGTTTTATGGATAAAATGTTAATGGGTTTTGTTTTTTTTTAAATTGCTTCAGGGAGATCAGTTTTAGTTTTATACTCACAAGGAAACTAGTGTCAAGCTGCCTTAATAAGCCAATTGAAAGAGTTTAATTTTTGCTTTGTATGATTTTATAAACTTTTTGTTTTTAAAGTGCCTGTCACGTCTCTAGAACATATCATAAAATGTGAGTCGTGTTGAATTTTCACTACTGACATTTAGTTACATGACATCAATGAGCTGACTTGTGTATATTAACAAACGAAAATTAGAAGAGTTTGACATGAAATGAAATCATTTTTAGTAAGGTACTAATTATGAGGAGTGAGATAAATTCTAAGAATTTTATCATTATTTTTTAATTATTATTTTATAGTCGCGCGATTGCCAAAATCTTCACATTAGTAAACTCAAACATAACTATAAAGCTATGAGATGTCTACATTCTGTCTGTTTTTTTCTCATTGATACAGATCTTGCCACATTTCCCACGCATGACGCAAATTGGAATGGCCATTGAAAGACGTGTTGACAAGCTGAGCAAAGAGGAGAAGGATAAACGGCCAGACATCTACGCCTTGGCTATTGGGTGAGTTGTTTGAGAGGTGATATTCTATGACTGGTAGAGGCAGATACCAAGTTTAATCCTAGAAAGTGATGAGAAATTTGTTTCTCTTTTCTTTTCTTTTTTTATTCAGCATTTTAACTTGCTTGTCTCTTTGCTCTGTCGATATGATTGCATTAGGGTGCTACTGGTAGGCCCTACTTTATTCCTTTCCTTTTTTCTTAACCCAATTCTGTCTAACTTGCTAGCTAACCTGTTGGGCTGGAGGCCTTAGCAAAGGGAGATAACTCCATCCCAGTTTGCATCCATTGTTTTATGGGGGGGGGGGGGGGGTGCACCTGGACTGGCGAGTTTGAAACCAAAAGGTTGATTTTCTGTTCTTTGCATATTTGGGTAGAACGATCATTTATCTACAAGTTCATGGCAGAAAATGTCAATATGACGCATAATTTTGTTTTACAAAATATGCTGTAAGCGAGGGTAGGTAAAAACAGCCAAAAATTTTTACATAAATTACCCCAATACTGGCAGTAAAAATCTGTATATTTGGCAGCTAATCGTCGAACGTGGCAAAACCAAGGTCACCTGGCTTCTGCCGACACCGCTCGTCGCTTCGGCCCATCGCTGTGTGACGTAAGAGGCGTTGCGTGTCAGTGTGTATGTAAACACGTATTGGAATGGGGGGGGGGACTGGTCATTTTGACATCTATTTTTCCCAGTGCAGATCTAAACCTAGATTTATATTCCTCTTTACATTAGTAACAATGCCAAAGACTGTCGAAAGAGTTAGGGGGCTGCTACAAGAAGGGAAACCCGTCTGAAACGTTTATTTTGTGTTATATCTCCTCCGCCATTTACCAAACGATTTGTATTGTATTTGGCACACAGGTTCCTCTTGTCAATGTTAATAGAATGACGTCAGGATTTTCTTATATCTTGTAAACTTTTTGAGAATTAAAAAATATTTTTATAAAAATGCCATTTTTGTGTATTCACGATATATATTATTTTCAAAGATTCATGATTTTTAAAAAAACTATCCTAAATATAATTTTAAAAACATGACGTCACTCTTTAGATATTGAATGGAAAAAACGATCTTCACAGTTTTTGAGTGATTCTATTCATAACTAAGGGAGGAGATAGATTTTGAAAATTGGCTTAAAATCCAAAATGGCGACCGTTTCTATGGCAACCAAGGATGCTACAAGCTTTTCAATGTTATAGGACGATTGTATTATGACAGTTACTCATGTACATACTAAAAGCAAAAACCCAAATTCAAAACCAAACAAAATCACTTCAGGAGGCGCCACATGCTATCCAGGAAATTCCTTCTCTCACTTCTCATCTCTGAGTATATTATGTATGGCTAAGATTATTGAGGATACATAAAACTATACAAAATCCTGAGTGTGTTTCATAAAATCTATCAGATAATTGCTGCCAGAATTATTTGATAGATGATTTCTTTTTTTTTTAAATAGGCAATCACCATTTTATTTTATTTTTGTCATTCAAGTTATTCTGGCCAACTGAAGAGCAAGAAACTCACCTGGGTTCAAGAGCAAGAGTTTCACATCAAAGAGGTAAAGTCTTCATCATACATTATTATTATTGTACTTACAGTTTGTGTTGCCTCACCTGTCTAAATTCTCCTCCTCTAAACTATTTTATTGTGACTTTCATTTTGACTGGGTCTAGTTTCCAGAAGTGATTACATATTGTTGTAGGTTTATCAATGACGCCCTTTTCTTGTGTTTTTCAATCAACAGCCGAAGAAGCTAGCAGCGGCCAATTCCAATCAGTCCCAGGCAGCTCAAGGCGACGGCAAAAAGGAGATGGAGATGGTAAGTCTCGCATATCTTACAACTTGCTGCAGTGTAAATTGCCAAGACGGTCGTATCAGAGAAGGTGTTTTCTGCC
Organism: Doris montereyensis; assembly: GCA_037039925.1. NCBI lineage: Eukaryota > Metazoa > Mollusca > Gastropoda > Nudibranchia > Dorididae > Doris > Doris montereyensis. The sequence continues at coordinate 52,673 of JAXRKP010000780.1, read as the reverse complement.
TTAAAATGATAAATCAATGTTTGCAAATACCCAAGGACGTTTATTTATGCTTTATAGGTTACACTGCTAAAAGATATGACAGAATCCTACCACAATCAAGAGGTTCAACTCTTGAAAATGATTGGCGTAGATGGAAAAAATAATCATCTTTTTCTTTTTACTTAATAACCCTGAGAAGATCTCAGTTATGTTGTTTGGGGTTTCTTGGATGTTTTTTTGTTTGCTCAATCTTTGATTATTACAATTGTTTTAATTTTATTTTTATAATACATTTTATTCCTTACACCTTACTTTAAGGTTCTGGCAAAGATTTAAAGCAGGAGATTGGAAAAGAGGACAAAAAGGAGAAAAGCCATGGTGGGGACGGAGAGAAGAAAGACAAGAAAGAGAAAGCAGCCGAGAAGAAAGAAGCCAAAGAGAAGAAGCAGGCAAAGAGCAGCGTTTCAATTCCAGCCGTGGACTCCAACGGTGTCAGGTAAATAAATGACGAGGAGGAACAAAATTACACTCGTTTCATTTGGGAATTTCATATCCATTTCGATAAGCTTCTTGACTTAAGTCACGTCTTGATAGTCCAAACACCTCTGTTCCAGGCAATTTGTCCAGATTATCGAATGGCGGATCAAAATGACATATTATGAATCAACAAAAGACTTTAGTACTTAAAGTAATGAAGGCCTAGTGCATTTTATGGGGCACAAAGCACTACGATGTTGTTCATTACTGGCCAGATCTCTCTCTCTCTCTCTCTCTCTCTCTCTCTCTCTCTCTCTCTCTCTCTCTCTCTCTCTCTCTCTCTCTCTCTCTCCCCTCTCTCCTCTCCCTCCTCCCCCTCCTCCCTCCCTCCCTCTCTCTCTCTCTCTCTCTCTCTCTCTCTCTCTCTCTCTCTCTCTGTGTGTGTGAGAGAGAGCAAGAAAAGAGAGTCAGACAGGACAGCGATAGAGAAAAGTGCTAAATTGTATGTCTGAAGTGGTGTCAGGTGGCTTTGATGCACTGTCAGTGAACTAATTAAACTATCTCGACCCGTTGAGTTCTATGGACATGTTTTTAGCACTGTTTTAATGCTTTAGCTCAATGTCAAGAAATAACGTAGTTTCCTATAAATTTACGCATTCCAGCATCAAAAGAGAACTCCCAAGCCAGGATCAGACCGTGACCAAACAGGCTTCTGTAGACACTGTGGGTGACGATGGGCCCCACCGCCAAAAGTGGCCAAAGAGGAAAAGGTGAAGAAGAGTGATCGCAAAGACCGAGAAGCCAGCAAAGCGGCCAAAGAGAAGGCCAAAGAGGAGAAACGAGAACGCAAAGAGAGGGAGGCTTTCGCCAAGGAGGAGGAGCGCCATGCCCGCATGAAAGACCACGAACGTGAAGAGCGAGGAAGCAGTGGTGGCCAAACAACAGCATCATCCTCTCACAGACGGAGCGCTGAACCCTCACCCCGCACGGCTGATGAGCGAGGTAGATAGAATACATGTTAATTCCAACAATTTCATTGACATGAAATAAATATTTACTCATTTGACTGAGAAAGATAACGGATTGTGCCACGCTCTTCTATTTCAAATTAAAAATTTAGACGCTTTCTTCGTCATTAGTTTATCAATCGATTTCATATTTTCTCTGGTATCTTTCTTTTGCACAGAATCTAAAAGAAGACGCCTTGAAGCTGCTTCCATGTCTCAGGTTAGTATTGAAGTGTCTTGGCCTTAGTTGTGCAGGCTGTGACGGATACCATCAGGTCTAGCTGTGAGCCGTGTGGGCTCTTGGACCATGTGCAGCTATGGATGAGGACGATGAAAACATCACACAGGCAGGCTGACGGGCAAAAGGCGCGCAGAGTATCACAAGAAGAGAAAGACATCAAAGATTATTTAGGGGGAAAATTCTAAATTGCAATTGTAATAGATAAAGGTTTTGCAGAAGAAATAATGAAAAAATTGAAATTACAATACCTGTCCTGGGAAGCTGATGGCAGAAATGCTCAAGATGTCCATGTTTTTGATGAAGCAAGAGATTTGCCATTGTGTTGGTGAAGCAAAATGAGGAGTAGATGAGACACCATTCAAACTGTCGGTGGAGCAAGGAAAGTATGTCGTGAGAAAATCCGAGAAAAACGACTGATATCACTGGTGATTGTGGTGGCACTCGCTTGGAAAATAATTGAGTATGATGATGATTACTACTTGTGTTGCCATTTTGTCTGTCTGATTAGACAGTCTTGAAAAGGGAAAATTACCAAAGAAAATGCTTCAAGGCATTGCAGAAACGAATCAAGGCATCATTTAGGGTATCATGATGATTGATAGAGAAAATCTTTCAAGACTACTGTGACAAGGTTTGAAGCGTTGATCGGAAGCCTACAGGAGGTGTTTACAACCTAAAGATGAGTTGAATATATCTTCCCTATGGGGCCACCACTTGGTTCAATTTAGAATCAAGTTGGAGGAAGACAGTCAGCTTTTTACCACCCCCAAAACAATGTCGTTGTCAATAGAAGATTTTTTTTTTTTCTTGCCAGTTTATTACATGTACAGTGGATATCTCGACTCTCAGCATTTTCACAGATTGGTCAGGATGATCTTTGAGAGTTTTCCAGCAGCACTATCTCCCCAACTGCATCCGTCTAGCCACAGATAGGACATGTTGCAGGGAAATCAATTTCCCTTTCTCAGTCAAGAGAATTCATAGAGAAAGAGGGCTTTTTCTTTTTGAAAATTCTACCACTGTGACCTCCATTTACAGATGGTTGCCTGAGATGAGAAATCTTCCCTCTTGAGTTTGAGCATCCTGATTAAAAAAAAATGTATTTGAATTTTGCCCAGAAGCGAAAGGAAATTGAAGTCAAGATTTTTTAGCTCTGCCATGGAGAGGAGAATTTTTGTCTGCATTCCAGTATTGTGAGCAGCAGCACCTCAGAGTTGCTTACATTGAGTTGATCACCAGCGATCCTTTGCTGTGGTTGACTCCTTTGTTGTCATGCTTCCAAATTGAAAGCTGGTTATATGCCAACCATCTCTGATGAGTCGAGCAAGATCTACTCAAGTCTTACTTTTCCAGTCGTGTATCGAAAGGCAGAGATGGTTTCTGCAGGGTTACCACTTGTCAATCCCATCCAGGACACCTTTTGAGATATTGGCAGTGGACACAAAGACACAGAAACAAGTTACTGTTCTCCCCAATTTTCTTCAAGCGTAAATTACACAGCTAATAGACAGCTGTCTTTAAACTCCCATGAAAAGACCTCAACACTAACCCTTGATGTTCTCATAGCATTAGACATGGATGTCGGGACAGAAGAAGGTGTTGTCAAGAGACGAGTCTGTTGAAACACTGGGTTATCAGATGGAGTTGCCAGAGAAGCAAACGAAAGATGAATGATGAAACAGTGTTCAAAAAGAGACACCTCCAGTCAACAAGAAAGAACCACCACTTGCTTTCCATTCCCATGTAAAATTAAAGCAAGAGTGAGACAGCAGAAGATGAAGGAAGGAGTTGGCCAGTACTGCATTGTGTGGACAGCAGGGCGGCCAGTTAGTTCGGTTGACCAGCATCTTCAAATGTCTTTTGTCATCTTGCAAAGAGGAGAAGACAGTTAAAGTTAAAGTCAAGCCCCGCCCTCCTCGGAGAAAAAGAAACGGAAATGAAGGGAGAAACGTCTTCTATGTTGAAACTGATGAACTCATCTGCAATTGGAGATGTGAAAATCATCCTCACCTTGCCTTACGAACGTGATGTGGTCTTTGATGGTATGCCCTTGTCTATGTCACTACCTGGTTGTTGTCTTGCATCACTTCTTTGTATCTTTGACCTCTGACTACTCTGACCTCTTAGGCTCACTTTCATTATTTTGAATGTCTTGGGTTTAAAGGGTTCAAAAGGTCTTGTGCTTCAGGGGTGAATGTTTTTGTCTTGTGCTGTTTTTTTATGTGTGTTTACTTTTCGGGGTTTTTTGTTTGATATTTTATTTGTATTTTATTTCCTTTGTTCCATTCTGGATTTTTTTACCCTCTTTTAATAAGTGAGATGTTTTTAACTTCTATATTGCAATATATTTATTCTTGCATGACAATAGTTAAAGATGGTTACATTGTCAGAAGAATTTCTTTACTTTTCATTACAGTTAGACTCTTCAGTCAGTATTTTCTGCTATTGCAAAATATACATGATAGACGTAATGTTTTGTATTATTTGCTCATAGCTGCCAACCAGTATGTAAAACAACGTATTTAGTATGGGGCTTTTTGGCTTGGAGTCCAAGAGTTTGTATATAAAAGTTAATTCTTGGGTTGGGTTTATTTTAAGAACCCCTAGGTTAACAATTAACGGCAGAGATTCAAGGAAATTGTGTTGAAAATCCGAACATGACATTCTGAGTTCCCAAAACTACCGTTGTACTTTACCTGACAGGCCAGTAATCGGCAGAGATTTTTTTTAATTTACCGTCAGAGGAGGATAATTCCATTTAAATTATCAATGTTTTCTGAAATATTATGAGCCGTCGTGCAAATTAAAATCAGTTTGCGTGTCAGAGTCTGTTTTCCGAATTGAGAAGGTTGGCAACTATGTTTATTGTTTCAGTTTCGAGTAAAGTTGAAAAATATCATTTTCCCATTGCTTTACTTATGAAAGTCCTTATTTATTTTCCTTAGTTTGTGGGGTTGAGTTTTTTCTTTACTTTGATGGTGCTAAAGAACAAAACTTGATATTTCATCCAATCGTTAACTATTTCAATGTGATTTCTTTCCTGGCTAGCTTCTTTCATTTCTTCTTGCCACATGCAAGAATTTACCAGTGCTGTCGTTGGGTGGTTGATGGGAGGTGCTGGTAGGTCCTACTTCCTTTCACTCTATCACTCATAGTTCACCTTGCTATTTCCTCTTAATTCACCCTGACATCACTGTGCATGGTGGACAGGGTAAATTCCAATGGAACAAACAAACTCCTATTTCATCATTCTGTTAATGTTCGGCGTTTGCTAGCATTTCTGGTGGCTCTTCTTCAGCAGGATGTAATTGTTGTCACTTCTGTGCTATTTCTGTCAACTGTCTCCCCAAGTCTCACTAGTGTTATAAAGCTGGGTGGCTTGCCAGGGTAGCTAACGACGAAAGTGTCCAAGGGCCATAATTCTGTTTGACTTGGTACATGAAGTATTGTCATCTTCACATAATCTTTGGAGTTTCCTTCTTGTTTGTAATATGAGAGAAAAATAATTATTTCCCTTCAGCATCAAATGTTTCACTATTTACTTTCTCTTTCTGTGTACTGCTAATCCCCCCACGATTCATGGCTCTAGAGATAACGTTTTTATGGCTAAAATCCTATGTAAAAGTGAAGACGGGATTTAGGGGCAGTCAGGAGTGTAAAGGGCCATTGTTAAAAGTTCTAGAGCTGGAGCATATGCCATCTCCATTCTGGCGTGATGCGGGCCAGGCAGCTGCTGCCGTCGTTTCTGCGTCCACTTTTCACTCTAACCCACTTGCCACTATGCAATGCAACCCCCCAGCCTTGGCATTAGCTAGTTGGCTGTGCTCTGCTTCACATCTCCCATTCCATCTTACCCCTATGATTGCAGGACGGCGCCTACGAGGGACGGACCAAGCATCGCAAGGTCAGTAGTTAGAACTTTGTGGGGGCTCAAAAAGCTGTCGGGGGGGGGTGGGGGGTCCTGATCACGTTGTTTTATTCATTATTTGATACAGACAATTTTAACCACTACTATTGCACTCAGCATGTCAATTGGGGGGAGGGGGAGAAAACAATTTCATATGGTTGCACTTTTTCAGTTTTGAACAAACTTAGCTATAACTTTGCACACACGTTATTCGGTTCAATATCTAGCCTCACCCTGAAGCTTTTTGGATAAATTAAATGGTTTTGAATTTATGAATTTTTTTAAACCGCATATAGCACCCTTTCCAATTCAATTCTTGGCAACTTTGATCAGAAAACTTATTTGAATGTTTTTTCGCATATGAGCCTATAAAAGAATAATATAATACTTTGAAACATCATACAATCGTGAGAGGCTATCAAATACTTCATGTTGACCCTATTTCAACTGCTCCAGGTCCCTTCTCATGTCGGAATGGCATTTTTCTTCTTATAACAAGTGCGCGGAATGTTTCCCATAATTTTCTACCGATCTTAGCTCATATTGAAAATAGTTCATCAAAAGTATATTATGGGCATTAAAGTGAGTGCCAATTTGTTAAACTTTAGACAAAATTTCCGGCTTTATGATACTACCGATGTGTTGAAGGATAGGCCGGTATCGTGTCGAAACAAAATTGTATCAAATGAAAGAACCGATACCGAAAGGAATGAACTGCTCCATCCCGTAGTGCAATAAACGAGAATGGTCCAATGTGTGGTAAAATGTCTTCCTCAGGACCTTCCCCCACCCCCTTAAAGAATTCAACTCTGTAGGGCAAATGAAATGTGATTGGGACATAAGGAATAAATTGTGTCATTTCCCTCACACTCGCATTCACACACTCACTCACAAAAAGTGCTCATGCTTAGAATCTCACAATATTTTTGATAAGGGTAATCAGAGATTTTAGTCTTTTAAGATACGATCAGATAATTTTATTGATCTGATGTGAGAAAATTGACTCGGTCACATACAATAACAGTAAAGTCAAAGTTACAAACAAGATTTTATTTAAACTTCAAATACTGCTAGAAAAGACATAAAGTGGATTGGGTGAGGGGTTGAAAAATTGAAAAAATTGACATCGGTCATAGACAGTTATGTCGCTTAAGATTCACACTCCAACAAAACTTGATTCACACTCCAACAAAACTTGAAAAACTAAAACGTCAAAACTTGTAAAGACTAGTTAAACGTCAAAACTTGAGAAGACTAGTTAAACATGCAAACCAGCCCAAGAAGGCATTGAGTCTTTTGCATAGCCAATTAATTTGTTTGGGTCTTTTGTTTCAATGTTCCAGAGCCCCTCCTCATTAGAAGAAGATGCATCCTGGGAATGGGAGCGAGAGAAAGACAGGCGCGACAAGAAAAGAACCAGCGTAAGTTGTTGGTTGGTTTTTACTGGGTTGTTTTATTTTTAGGAAAGCTTTTTGGCTGAGCATTAGAATTGCATGTGGTGATACCAGTTTGGGTCATGGCATGACGTCACAGGAGTGTCAAGTTGGCAAGTCTGCCTGTCAGGCACAGGGAGTGTCAAGTTGACAAGTCTGCCTGTCAGTCACAAGGCGTGTCAAGTTGGCAAGTCTGCCTGTCAGGCACAGGGAGTGTCAAGTTGGCAAGTCTGCCTGTCAGTCACAGGGAGTGTCAAGTTGACATGTCTGCCTGTCAGTCACAGAGTCACAGAGAGTGTCAAGTTGACAAGTCTGCCTGTCAGTCACAGGGAGTGTCAAGTTGACAAGTCTGCCTGTCAGACACAGGGAGGAGTGTCAAGTTGGCAAGTCTGCCTGTCAGTCACAGGAGTGTCAAGTTGACAAGTCTGCCTGTCAGTCACAGGGAGTGTCAAGTTGACAAGTCTGCCTGTCAGACACAGGGAGTGTCAAGTTGACAAGTCTGCCTGTCAGACACAGGGAGTGTCAAGTTGACAAGTCTGCCTGTCAGACACAGGGAGTGTCAAGTTGACAAGTCTGCCTGTCAGGCACAGGAGGTCAGTGTCAAGTCTGCCTTCAGGCACAGGGAGTCAAGTTGCCTGTCAGTCACAGGGAGTGTCAAGTTGGCAAATCTGCCTGTCAGACACAGGGAGTGTCAAGTTGACAAGTCTGCCTGTCAGACACCGAGTCACAGAGTGTCAAGTTGACAAGTCTGCCTGTCAGGCACAGGGAGTGTCAATTTGACAAGTCTGCCTGTCAGGCACAGGGAGTGTCAAGTTGACAATTCTGCCTGTCAGGCACAGGGAGTGTCAAGGAGTTAACAAGTCTGCCTGTCAGGCACAGGGAGGTCAAGTTAACAAGTCTGCCTGTCAGGCACAGGGGGAGTGTCAAGTTAACAAGTCTGCCTGTCAGGCACAGGGAGTGTCAAGTTAACAAGTCTGCCTGTCAGGCACAGGGAGTGTCAAGTTAACAAGTCTGCCTGTCAGGCACAGGGAGTGTCAAGTTAACAAGTCTGCCTGTCAGGCACAGGGAGTGTCAAGTTAACAAGTCTGCCTGTCAGACAGTGGGCAGTTGACGGGTGCTACTTTCTCTTCCATTTATTTTTTCAACAGGTTGTTTTTTTTTAAACGTATAAAAACACATTGAGATCATTATTTTTTGTTGCCTGTGTTATTTATTCCTTTACTCGCTCAGTTTTTCTCTCTCACCCAAGTCTTTTAAACTTGACTCAAAGACGAGGATGGCCAATTTTATATAATAAATAGAATTCGTTCTCATCTCCACATAAAATAGTGACAGGACTTTCCATACTGCTGACATTAGTTAGATGGAAGGGGCGGGAGAGGATTTTGTGATTATGGTTTTTTTTTTTTTTCTTCATTAGAATTCACAGTGAGGACGATATCTCAAATGCCTATTGTGTTGTTTTTTTCCTTCTTTCTTTTTTGTTCTGACATCTTTCTGTTTCCTCTTCATTCACGCAGAGATCATCGCCTATGGTAGATAGGGTGATTCGGATGAAACAAACTACCGTTTGTAATTATATCAATCTTTTTTCCTTTCCTCTGTAGGACTATGCTGTTGATGAATACGACGTTGACTACACCAAGCGTAGAAAAAGTGAGGATCACCACATGGTTTCACGTAAGGGCATACACATCAAATTTCGGAATATTTTGGTTGCAAATTGGCCTGAGTGACAAGCAACTTTAACAACAGCTCCCTTGAATAGTGGGAGGAACAACAAACAAAATTTGAAAAACTTCCACCAAATTCCATAGCGCATAAGCATGGAAGCATGGAAAGGGAAAGGATACCTGTCAGTTTCAGTATTTTAATGAATTTTCTTTAAAGATTTTCATTTCAAGGCTTGATAGATGATGAGTATCAACTGTTTGATTAAATGTTTGTGAAACTTATAGGCATACAACACGCCAGACTCATGAGCCAATGTTGTGAGCCACACTGGGCAACGTACTTCCCCACCTTCAACCCACTTGACTTTTTGGCATGTGGACCCTGAAGGGCAAGGTTTACGCTGGAGGCCCACAGACACTGGAGGACTTGAAGGAGGACATTGTCAATTAAGTGAAAAGATGTGCCGAGATGCTATCATAAACTTGCACAGCAGCATTCGTTTGTGCATGAACAGCTGCGGTGCTCACTTTGAGTAGTTTTAAAATCTAGATTTAGACTGTAGAATGGCTATGGAATCCTCAGTCGGGCATGTTAAATGCCTATCAGTTTCGCCAACAGTTATTCCATGACTGAATCCTCCTGATATGTCAAGCCTTGGAATAAAGCGCTGATGTTCATTAAAACTCAAACACTAAGCACACAGAATCTCTTCTTCCTTTCCTTGCTTTTCGTTGTGTGCTCTGAAAATTTAAAGCATACAGATTCTCTGTTCAAATTTTATATTCCATTCCCCATTGTTCCTTTCCATGAGTTGGAGGTTGCTTGAAATTTTGTATGTTGTTTCTCCAACTATTCAAGCCGCTGTAGAAAATTTTGGTTGTTATTGATGTAAAATGGCAAATGTTATTTAGAAACTTGACAGGCATGTCTTAATTCACCCTGAGATCACCGCATATGATAGATGGTGTAAATTCCAATTAGACTAATTACCGGTGGGGGAAGTCTCTGAGGCCTAAGCTTCTTCTCAGGGGTTTTTAACATTGGGCATCACAGATAATAAAAGATACCAATAATTTTGGTTAGAACAAATTCCATGAAACTGTCTGAACACTGAAACCTCTAGTATACCATCCATCTGTGATAGGATTAGATGCCATAACCCACTCAGCCAGGATTTCTAAAAAGAAAAGTTCCATCAAGGCTATTACAGCCCATAGAGCCGGCTTATCCCAATTTCTATAGCGTGAAGCAGAACAGGTGATGATAATTACCTCCTGGACAGGACACTATTTTGATGCAGATTTTTACTCCCAAGCTAGTGCTTATTGCTCATACCCATTTGCACCTGGGTGGAACAGAGGAAATGTGTATTAAGTGTCTTTCCCAAGGAACACAACGGCGGGCCTGGCTTTGCCAGGATATGACCCCGAGACCTTATGATCCCAAGAACAGCAGCTTGACCACCGATGCCACACCCAGACAAGATAAACGGTGTTAATTTTTACCTGAAATAATTTTAAGGTAGAGTTTCCTGCATACTCAAAAAAAGATGAACGCAACAAGTCTGGCATTAGCGGTCACCATCTTGGTCTTAGGTACTTTGCCTCTCACATCTCTCCCCTTTTCATCCCGTGAGAAATTCTTTTGGCCAACTCAGATATTTAGAATTTTCATAGAAGATTTTCTTCTTTGTACATCTTTTAGGTCACAAGAATTTCATTGTGTGACTAATTTAAGGAGTTTTCTTTATTGCCAACTGTCATCCTTATCTGTTGTTTCTTTCTTCCATTGTGCCATTACTCATAATGCACAGGTTTGTTGTTAATCACTTGTTACGATTTAGCTTATACTTTTAAAAACTAACTAACAGTTTATAATACCAAATTTATTTTTGTAAATTTGGTTGTTTTATGAGTTATCAGTAGTTTAGTCAGCAGATAATTTCCATTCTTATCATCGTCTTTCATCCCCCCTTCTCTTAACTAAGAAGAATTTACTGTCGAATGGATTTATATTCAATGTTGTTCCTAGTAAAAGTCACATTTTTATGGCAGCTTGCTATTTTTTGTATTTTCTCTATCCTATTGTGTGTGTTCAATGAGTTCTTACTTGTACTCCTACAGGCAAACAGAATGGGGAACCCAATGGCTCCTCACTGAAAGACCCCATGGAAAAGGAACACAAAGTGAAGGCCAGTCATTCATCCAGAAAGGTTTGTTTGTTCGCTTTTTTAATTCAGGATTTTTAGTTTCTATTTCTTTTGTTAAGGGGCAGACCTGACCTGGCGAGTTTGGGACCAAAATGTTGATTTTCTGTTCTTTGCATTTTTGGGTAGAACAATCATTTATCTACAAGTTTATGGCAGGAAAATGTCCATATGACGTATAATATTTTTGTTACAAAATACTTTGTAGACGAGGTAGGTAAAAAGTCAAAATGTTGACGTAAATTACTCTAATACCGACTGAGAAGATGGTGGTAAAAAAAACCATGTATTGGCGGCTAATCGCCAAATGTGGCGACACCAAGGTTGCCTGGCTTCTGCCGACAGCGCTCGTCGATTTGGCCTATCGCTGTGTGTCGTAAGAGGCGTTGCGCGTCAGTATGTATGTAAACACGCACACAAGCATAGGATATAGAGGGGGAAACACAAAACTAGTCATTTTGACATCAGTTTTCACAACAATGCACATCTAAGCCTAGATTTATAACCCTCTTTACATTAGTAATAATGCCAGAGACTGTCGAAAGAGTAAAGGGGCTGCTACAACAAAGGAGACCTGTCTGAAGCATTTGTTTTGTGTTTATTTTCTTTTGATTTCTTTATTTGCATTTTTTCTCGAAATGTACATTTTTTTCACATTAAAATTTTATCTTATCCGCCATTTACCAAGCGATTATACTTGACACACAGTTTTATCTTGTCAATGTTAATAGAATAACGTCGGGGGGGGGGGGGGTTATATCTTGTAAACTTTTTGAGAATTTTGTTTTATTTTAATTTTTAAAATGCCGTTTTTGTATATTCACTATATATTATTATTTTTTCAAAATTAATTGTTTTTTTTTAAACTATCCAAAATACGTTTTTAAAAACCTGATGTCACTCTTTAGATATTGAATGGAAAAGACGATCTGCACAGGTTTATAGTGATTTTACTCATAACAAATGGAGGAGATAGATTTGAAAATTAAGTCAAAGTCCAAGATGGGGGCCGTTTCTATGGCAACCAATGACGCTACAAACTTTTCAATGCTATAGGATGACTGTGTTTTGACAGTTACTCATGTATATACTAAAGGCAAATACCCAAACTCAAAAGCAAAAAAATATCACTTCAGAAGAAAAGAAGTAGAATCTCAATGGCAGTGTCCCAGATGGGATAGCGACAGAAATAACTATTATATTCATCTTTCTGTTAATCTCAAAACTTTAAAACTATATCGGAAGGAAGCACTTTTAAATGGATTTAGTTGGGTTTTTTATTCTATTATTCCTTAGTTCCCAAAGACAATCACACTGATGTTTTTGTGAAAAGCCATTGAGAAGAGTGAGCAGAATATGTCACCTTATGTGTAAAGGATCAAATAGAACATATGACTGGTGCAAAAATGATAGAGTTCTTTCACGTAGTAGACAAGCAGTAGAATCTGTGTGTCCAAGTCATGCTGGTTGTACATTTAATCATTTGGAGCTAAACTGTTCAAAACTGGTGGCTTTGAGATCAAACTAAATGATTTCTTAATTTGTTACATCTATATATTTTGATGCAGAGTGAAAATTCTGTCTACAATAATTTTAACTTGAAAAGGAAATCGATGTTCCATTCCTCTGTTATCAATCCCTTTTATTATTTGATAAATGAAACGATTCTGATTTTATGAACTGTCAAAGATAGCAACTTTTCTATATTTTGCAAATTTCATCACAAAAATATTTTTTTGCTAAAATTTTAAACGATATTGAAAATTGCTACTGGGTGAAAATTAGTTTTTCTTCATTGATGCTATGTACCAAATTTGGGAGCTGTCCCTATTATAGATATATATATATAAAAAAGTAGATAGCATATCATTGTCAGAAAGAAACAATTTGAGAAAATCGCATTTGAAGTTTTCCTGAATATTAATTAGTAAATAGAAAGCTTTAGGAAACTATGAGAATTTTGATAAATGATGACTGCAATCTGACTTAAGTTTGTCAAAAATGTATTTCTCAAAGGAATGAACTTTTTGAAAATCTCAGTCTTTATTTATTAAGTGAAAATATCTGTACTCCTCACATTATCGCTATTTTGAAATTAAAATCGTTTCAGTAGTCCCTCAAGGAAATAAGGTAAAATTGACACAACTGCTTAGACTGTAAAGTACCTTGACGTATGCTCGAGGATTATGACGAGGGCTTTAGTGATGATTGGGTTTATCAGACATTTTATGATGGAACATCGGGGAGATGAGGAAGAAGTTTGAAATTTCATGAGAAAGGGTCGTTCACTTTATGAGATTCCTTTCGTTTTTAAATGTCAAGTAAAAGGAAAGATAGAGCTCTTTAAATTAAAGGGGAAAACGCAGTCTTTTTCTCAATATTCAAAGGAGTCATTATGGCATCTCACATGTTCTGCGTTTGTTTAAATTCTGTTTGCCTTTCACTAGGGGTGAACACAGCCACGAGGCCTATACTTCCATTCTACTAACACTAGATGTGACCAATTATTATGTTTGAGGAAAAACTGTGCTTTAACTGAGCATTTAAAGTTATACAATTCTGATTCTGTGTGGATATATATAAGGTTTCTTGCCTCACATCTTTTATTTTGTTATCTCTGCAGGACCAGTACGTGGAGGAAGACGTCTCACCGAAAAATGAAAACCAAAGAGAAGAGAGAAAAGTCGTATCCTTTTCTTGAGTTTCTTTCAAACACAGGACAGTGAACTTGATCATAAAGTATTTCAGAAGTAAATGATCTGGGCTGTTGACACAACAGAAACCATGTGACTTTTATTCAAGAAAGCAAAAACTTGCACAACGTTACCTATAGGACTAAGGGATTAGCATGGGCTTCCACAAGTTTAAGTTCTTTCTTTCCTCTCAATGACCCTGAGACTTTACTGCTTGACATTTCCAAGGGGAAACAAACATTCTCTGATTTAGAGATAGATGTCTCATGAGGGAAGACTTTTTTCTTGTTGGGAAAGATCGTTAGTTGAAAGTTAAAATTCCAAATGAAAGCCTGGTTTAATTTCTGTCATTTTGGACTGAATAAGTACTTCTTTCTTTCCTTTTTTTATTTCCAATTACCTAAGCTCTTTTAATCTAGTGTTCAATTCCTCGCTTTCCTCTTTATTCTAATTTCTTCTTTTTTTTTCTTTATCATTGTAATTTTTCTTTAACTCAGTCGCAGATCCTCCAAAAAACAGAAGAAGTGAAGGTCGTGAAGAAAAAGCCGTTGTTGGGATGATGACACGTACACACACCTTGTTGCCTCTCCAAATTGCTGCATTTGTTACCTTGAAACCGTGATCATGGTCCAGTCAAGTTACTTATACAATGTATTCCCTCTACTTCATTATTTGCTTTTATTGTATAGAAGTACGGTGATTAACCCTTAAGGGGTGAAATGCCGTTGCGAGTTGCTTCCAGTGATGTGTAACGATGAATGTAGGTCTGCCCCTTTATTTTCATCTTATTCCAGATTCATTTGATTTTTACATGGCGTTTGTTGATTTTCACATGTATTTGATTACAATGATGGGTATGTGACTGATTACAATGATGGGTATGTGACTGATTACAATGATGGGTATGTGACTGTTTGTGATGAAAATGAGTCTCCAATAGAACTGTTAATGACATATCAAAGGAGATCATATTGCTTTACTGCGGTAATTTGGTCTATATTCGTTTCAAGTCATTTTAATTCAGGATACGGGTTTTGAAAGCTCTTTGTTTCCATCTGTGCTCTCTCTTCAAGTCAGAGCCAATCACTTTCACTTCAACTCATCATACACTTTTAGAAAACAAAAGAGAAAAACAAGTAGAGGGAAAGGTACAGTTTTGCATGCAACACCTCATCATCATCATCATCATCATCATCGTCATTGCAAAAATGGCACATAAAATGTTACAAGAGTTATTCATGGTAGCAGTCAAAGATTTATTTTATTTTTTTCAATAAATTTGTGACATTTTTAAGTTCAATTCTACATCTTTTGTTGTTTTCTTTTTTTCCTTTATCAACATTATTGATTATGGACAATCTGAAAATTGACTTTCTCGTTGTCCATTCAGACTGTCAGATCATAGGTTCAAATCCCAGCTTTGCAGGGTTTTACATTGTGTTGTGAGTAAGAAGGCTTAGTAAGATGATTGTTAACATTTTACCAAAGTAGTGACAAGCTCACACTTCAGGAATTTCAAAACTAGAGGCCACTAAAGTCAACACAATAGACTCTTTCTTTCTTGAAAACCTCTTAAGGTTGTTTTGTTTTGTTTTAAGACAGAAAGTACAAATCTTTTAGGTTTTTAAAAAAAAATCTAAATCTTAAGATTTCTTTTTTTGTATTGTAAGAATTACGTAACAAACATACACATTGTACCAAATAGGATGTATGGCCCATATGAATGCTGTGTTTATATGTGTGTGTGTGTGTGTGCAGGGCTTACTTTTATGACTTTGGATAATAAATTTACGTGCTAAGATTTTCAGTGCGGAAATGGAACGCATCATTTGAGTGATATAAAATTACGCATGGAGGTGCAATATCATTTTGGGATGTTAATATTGCTATTACTACCACTACTAATATGTTTTTATAATTGTATCATTGTTTTTGTCCTTGTGTTATCCTGTCTCAAAAGAAATTTCAAACGTGCCGCTGTTGTCAATCCAACTCATTGGTTTGACTTGTGGATGAAATCAAACTCGATACAAAGTGTTGGATATCCCATTTCCATGCTCTGTCTTCTTTGGTGAAGAATAAAAAGTAGACAGGAGAAATACTTTCAAACTTGTCTTATGAGCGTTCTAGGATCAAAATGTGTCAACGATGTGGGAATCCAAATGGGTTGAGGTTTTGTTTTGGTTTTGTTATTTCCAAGTGCGTGAGAAAAAGTATGCATAGAATGAATAGCAGCTAACTACTACTAGTATAGTATAGATTTTCATGTATAAATGTATCCACAATGTTGATGAGGATAAGAGTTAAGGCTGCTGGCCAACCCGCTGTTTTAAAACCCATTAGTGTACAGGAAAGGTACACCCTAGTGGGGGAGTCTTGAGAGTGACCACACACACACACGGAGAGGATTGAACGAATCAAATAAACAGTAAACAATGGACAGCAGAAACTTGGCTTTCCTGACCTAAACACTGAAGTAAACACATGTTTTAACACGAAATATCCTCAACGTGATCTTCATACTCTTTCAAAACAAGTTGATGTTTTAAAACAAAACAAAAATCATGTTGTTCTTATTGCACTGTGTGATTTAGCCTACATTTCAACTCAGGACCATGTTGTGTTGTTAAAATGAATGCTACACTACATACTACATTTAAAACAAGTTGCATTTTCTTTTTTTGGTCTTTGACTATAATGATACTGTAACTGTGACTGTAACTGTGAGTGTGTGATTCATGATGGAAGTTGCCTGCTGTTCAGTGCACCGTAATTGCTGTTATTCTGTGTGACCTTGTGTGTGTGTGTGTGTGTGCGTGTGTGTGTGTTTGACAGTTGTGATGGGCGGTTGGCGGGTAGGTCCTACTTCTTTCCTTTTCACTGTCACTTACCATTCCTCTTCCTGAAATCACCGCATTTGGTGAACTATGTAAATTTCAATGAAACAAACAAACAAAAGCTGGTCATGTCCTACTTTATTCTTTTCATTTTTACACTTGCCTTTCATCTTGCTGTTTCCTCTTAATTCACCCTGAGATCACCACATATGGTGGTCGGGCAAAATTTCAATGAAACAAATAAGTTGACAGTTTTGTGTTGTTGAAGACCGTAACTAATAAAGCCAAATGGATAAATGTGTATAGAATTCAAAGAGACGGCCCAGTCCCCTTTAATTCACTCTCTGTTGGAAGCTGTTGAAGGATGCATATGCCTACTGCTACTATTATTATTGCATGTACTATTACTATTACTATGATGATGAAATAAAAAAATATTTGTTTGATGAGCAAGCACGATAAATTTCTGACTTTTGTTTTGTTTGAATTTGAAGATGTTATTTTGAGACAATTTGTTGTGAAGGCAAGACATGTTTTGTTGTTTTACATTTGGAGGGTAGTGGTTGGTGTGGGTGGTTGTTGGGAGGTGCTGGCGGGTGCTACTTCTTTTCTTTCACTTTCACTTATCTATCATCTTACTTTTTCCCCTTTTTTTAGCCTAAGATCACTGCATATCGTTGACAAATTGACAGGGTAAGTTTTTAGTTTTCATGGAACTTGGGGAGATTTTTCTATGTTTTTTTCCTTTTGTAGGCGTAGGGGTAGGGTCGAGCTAAGGTGATGTGATAGTGAGCTGAGCATAAATGGTGATGTGATGTGATCGTGAGCTGAAGAGAAGCATGTTAGGAATGGGCCAAATGGATGTGATGTGATCGTGAGCTGAAGAGAAGCATGTTAGGAATGGGCCAAATGGATGTGATGTGATTGTGAGCTGAAGAGAAGCATGTTAGGAATGGGCCAAATGGATGTGATGTGATTGTAAGCTGAAGAGAAGCATGTTAGGAATGGGCCAAATGGATGTGATGTGATTGTAAGCTGAAGAGAAGCATGTTAGGAATGGGCCAAATGGATGTGATGTGATTGTGAGCTGAAGAGAAGCATGTTAGGAATGGGCCAAATGGATGTGATGTGATTGTGAGCTGAAGAGAAGCATGTTAGGAATGGGCCAAATGGATGTGATGTGATTGTGAGCTGAAGAGAAGCATATTAGGAATGGGCCAAATGGATGTGATGTGATTGTGAGCTGAAGAGAAGCATATTACTAATGGGGCCAAATGGATGTGATGTGATTGTGAGCTGAAGAGAAGCATATTAGGAATGGGCCAAATGGATGATGTGATCGTGAGCTTGAAGAGAAGCATGAGGAATGGGCCAAATGGATGTGATGTGATCGTGAGCTGAAGAGAATCATGTTAGGAATGGGCCAAATGGATGTGATGTGATCGTGAGCTGAAGAGAAGCATGTTAGAATGGGCCAAATGGATGTGATGTGATCGTGAGCTGAAGAGAAGCATGTTAGGAATGGGCCAAATGGATGTGATGTGATCGTGAGCTGAAGAGAAGCATGTTAGGAATGGGCCAAATGGATGTGATGTGATTGTGAGCTGAAGAGAAGCATATTATTTGTTAGGAATGGGCCAAATGGATGTGATGTGATTGTGAGCTGAAGAGAAGCATATTATTAGGAATGGGCCAAATGGATGTGATGTGATTGTAAGCTGAAGAGAAGCATATTATTAGGAATGGGCCAAATGGATGTGATGTGATTGTAAGCTGAAGAAAGCATATTATTAGGAATGGGCCAAATGGATGTGATGTGATTGTAAGCTGAAGAGAAGCATATTATTAGGAATGGGCCAAATGGATGTGATGTGATTGTAAGCTGAAGAGAAGCATATTATTAGGAATGGGCCAAATGGATGTGATGATTGTATTGAAGCATATTATTAGGAATGGGCCAAATGGATGTGATGTGATTGTAAGCAAGAGAAGCATATTAGAAATGGGCCAAATGGATGTGATGTGATTGTGAGCTGAAGAGAAGCATTATTAGAAATGGGCCAAATGGATGTGATGTGATTGTGAGCTGAAGAGAAGCATATTAGTAGGAATGGGCCAAATGGATGTGATGTGATTGTAAGCTGAAGAGAAGCATATTAGAAATGGGCCAAATGGATGTGATGTGATTGTGAGCTGAAGAGAAGCATATTAGAAATGGGCCAAATGGATGTGATGTGATTGTGAGCTGAAGAGAAGCATATTAGAAATGGGCAAATGGATTGTGATTGTGAGCTTAAGAATTAGAAATGGGCCAAATGGATGTGATGTGATTGTGAGCTTAAGAAGAGAAGCATATTAGGAATGGGCCAAATGGATGTGATGTGATTGTGAGCTTAAGAGAAAGCATATTAGGAATGGGCCAAATGGATGTGATGTGATTGTGAGCTAAAGAGAAGCATATTATTAGGAATGAAATGATGTGATGTGATTGTGAGCATATTAGGAATGGGCCAAATGGATGTGATGTGATTGTAAGCTTAAGAGAAGCATATTAGGAATGGGCCGAATGGATGTGAATGTGATGTGATAATTGAAGGATAAAAAAATTGATCTGGAAGAAGCTAGGGCGAATGGTAAAAAATAAGAAGCAAAATCTACATTGAAACGGGTTCATATATTTTCCACTAGTAGGGACTCTGTAGTCTAGAGATGAGGTGTCTACCTCTCGACCAAAAGGTGGGTTCAAACTCCGGCAGGTTGAAAAGATTGGGGTTCCGAAGAAAACCAACTTTGGACTTGTTTAAGGTAGGCGTATCGACACCCAGTCATGTCGGAGACGATGGTGCCGTGTGCAGATCACAACTTACAACACAACACTTTGACTGTGCACGTTACATTAAAGTAAAGATCCCTTGGCTGTCACTACAGTCCAGGCAAAATCAATCATCCTACCAAAAAAAACGAGATCTCCCTAGTTGAGATAATGTGAATATGGATAAAATCAAACCCATACACTGAAAGGTAGAATGGGAACTGATAAAGAAAGAAAAGAAAAAATCAAACCCATACACTGAAAGGTAGAATGGGAACTGATAAAGAAAGAAAAGAAAAAATCAAACCCATACACCGAAAGGTAGAATGAGAACTGATAAAGAAAGAAAAGATAAAATCAAACCCATACATTATACACCGACAGGTAGAATGGGAACTGATAAAGAAAGAAAAGAAAAGAATGATGAAATCAAATCGACACCTTTCATGTACGACACATTATATCACAGAATTGTTATAATATTATGATGTATCACCAAAACAAAGAGAAAGCAACATTTAAAACTTGAAAATAAAGAGAAAATGTGTACCAGACTGTCAACCAAACGTACATGATTCAACAGATACGTTGACACTGAGTATCGTGTAAGGTATGACTTGATTTAATTTTCCCGCATCCACAAATAAACTGATCTTGGATGTTTTGGGTAGGATTTTTTATTTTGCCCGGACTGCCTTGTAAACAGCCAAGCGATCTTTAACGTGCATAGCGCTGTGATCTGTACACGGGACCTTCTTTTTATCATTCGTCTGTGGTGTGACTAGGTGTCAATCTACCTACCTGGACCAAGGGGTAGCTTTTGACTCGAAAAAACGAGAAATTTTCAACCCACTACCTTTTGGTTGAGAGGCCGAAACCTTGACTATGGACTGAATATCGTGTGAGCTTTGGTCAGAAGAGTGCTGCTTGTAAGACAGAAAGGTCAGCGGTAGCTTACACACAATATACAGTTCACACACAGACACAACACACAAATACAAAACAATCGAATTGTTTATTGAATCGAATGGCAACAATGACGTTGTCTAAACAATGTCAAGTCACTGTCCAAACAGCCTCCATACGACAACGATCTGACACTTGAACACTACCCACAGGTCAAATAATTTCACCTCAGATTTGAATTCATCAATGACGTTATTGACAGTTTAGACTTGGACTGTAGGCTACATTAGGGGCGGTGCGCAGTACCAGTACACTGTGGGAAACCTGGCGAGGATCCTGACCGAAACACTGAGTGTCCCTAGATCTAGTTACTATACTTTCCACACACACAAAAAGTCACTATCACATATCTCAAAGACTAAAGATCATCATTATTTGTGGCTTGCGATATTCAACACGTTACCGACCATCCCTCTATCTCCAGGTTGTTCTGTGTTCAGTGCTTCTTGTACAATCCGAGTTGGTGGTGATATCGGACGTGTTTTGTCTCAACGCAGTCACGTGTGTTGTGCGTTGTCTGTGCCACGGGCTCATGTCCCCTCTATGACTGAATCCAGACGTTGTTATTTTTTTCCTGTCCATTTTGTGTCCAAACATGGCCAAAACCATTAATTTGCCTTTTCTTGATGTTCTCTATAAGTTCTCTTTCTTTTCCGATTTTCACGAAAACTTCCATGTTTATTAGTTTTGCTGTCCATGGAGATTTTCAATATTCCTGTACACATCCACACGAAGTCTCGTTATAAACTTTGACGTAAGCCGTTTGGTGCCAGTCTAACGTCTTTACCATATTTTCCTATTGACTTTAACATTTTGGAGAGGATTGGGTAGTGTATGGAGTCGACAGCTTTGAAATAGTCGATGAAACAAAGGTATGATTTTTTATAATTTTCGATTGACCTTTGCATGATCATTTTCAGTATAAAAATCGTGTTGAATGTCCCTTTGACCTTTATAAATCCAGAATGTCCTTTGCCTATTTTCGGTACCAGTATGAAAAGGAAAGTTACGAATATTAAATCTTCATAATATTATTGCTTTATCGCCTACAATAGATAAAGAGTAAAACAAATAGGTTGAAAAGAACACACTCACAATAGCAAAACAAAACAATCTTGTGAAATTTGAGTGGTAAGTCCTAGAAAGGATTTTACTCAAGTCACATGGAAATAAAAATACGTTTCTTTTTGTGGACAGATATAAGTACATGCCACCATTTACAACAAGAACGTGTGTATCTTGAAAAAGGTCGTTGTCTTGTCCTGTTCCACTTAGGCTTGTGTAGCTGTGTAACTAAACGAATGTGTATTCCTCTTGATTTACTACTTGCTGTGTAGCTGTGTAACTAAACGAATGTGTATTCCTCTTGATTTACTACTTGTTGTGTAGTTGTGTAACTAAACAAATGTGTATTCCTCTTGATTTACTACTTGTTGTGTAAACTAAATGAAATGTGTATTCCTCTTGATTTACTACTTGTTGTGTAGTTGTGTAACTAAATGAATGTGTATTCCTCTTGATTTACTACTTGTTGTGTAGTTGTGTAACTAAACGAATGTGTATTCCTCTTGATTTACTACTTGTTGTGTAGTTGTGTAACTAAACGAATGTGTATTCCTCTTGATTTACTACTTGTTGTGTAGCTGTGTAACTAAACGAATGTGTATTCCTCTTGATTTACTACTTGTTGTGTAGCTGTGTAACTAAACGAATGTGTATTCCTCTTGATTTACTACTTGTTGTGTAGTTGTGTAACTAAATGAATGTGTATTCCTCTTGATTTACTACTTGTTGTGTAACTAAATGAATGTGTATTCCTCTTGATTTACTACTTGTTGTGTAGTTGTGTAACTAAATGAAAGTGTATTACTCTTGATTTACTACTTGTGGTGTAGTTGTGTAACTGAATGAATGTGTATTACTCTTGATTTACTACTTGTTGTGTAACTGAATGAATGTGTATTCCTCTTGATTCACTACTTGTTGTGTAGTTGTGTAACTAAATGAAAGTGTATTACTCTTGATTTACTACTTGTTGTGTAGTTGTGTAACTGAATGAATGTGTATTACTCTTGATTTACTACTTGTTGTGTAAACTGAATGAATGTGTATTCCTCTTGACTTACTACTTGTTGTGTAGTTGTGTAACTGAATGAATGTGTATTCCTCTTAATTTACTACTTGTTGTGTAGTTGTGTAACTGAATGAATGTGTATTCCTCTTGATTTACTACTTGTTGTGTAACTGAATGAATGTGTATTACTCTTGATTTACTACTTGTTGTGTAGTTGTGTAACTAAATGAAAGTGTATTACTCTTAATTTACTACTTGTGGTGTAGTTGTGTAACTGAATGAATGTGTATTACTCTTGATTTACTACTTGTTGTGTAACTGTGTAATGAATGAATGTGTATTACTCTTGATTTACTACTTGTTGTGTAGTTGTGTAACTAAATGAATGTGTATTACTCTTAATTTACTACTTGTGGTGTAGTTGTGTAACTGAATGAAAGTGTATTACTCTTGATTTACTACTTGTTGTGTAGTTGTGTAACTGAATGAATGTGTATTCCTCTTGATTTACTACTTGTTGTGTAGTTGTGTAACTAAATGAATGTGTATTCCTCTTGATTTACTACTTGTTGTGTAGCTGTGTAACTAAATGAATGTGTATTACTCTTGATTTACTACTTGTTGTGTAACTGAATGAATGTGTATTCCTCTTATTCACTACTTGTTGTGTAGTTGTGTAACTAAATGAAAGTGTATTACTCTTGATTTACTACTTGTTGTGTAGTTGTGTAACTGAATGAATGTGTATTCCTGTATCCTCTTAATTCACTACTTGTGGTGTAGTTGTGTAACTAAATGAATGTGTATCTCTACTTGTATTGTGTAACCCTCTTAATTTACTACTTGTTGTGTAGTTGTGTAACTAAATGAATGTGTATTACTCTTAATTTACTACTTGTTGTGTAGTTGTGTAACTAAATGAATGTGTATCCCTGTATCCCTCTTAATTCACTACTTGTGGTGTAGTTGTGTAACTGAATGAATGTGTATTACCCTCTTAATTCACTACTTGTGGTGTAGTTGTGTAACTAAATGAATGTGTATTACTCTTGATTTACTACTTGTTGTGTAGTTGTGTAACTGAATGAATGTGTATTCCTCTTGATTTACTACTTGTTGTGTAGTTGTGTAACTAAATGAATGTGTATTCCTCTTAATTCACTACTTGTGGTGTAGTTGTGTAACTGAATGAATGTGTATTCCTCTTAATTCACTACTTGTGGTGTAGTTGTGTAACTGAATGAATGTGTATTCCTCTTTAATTCACTACTTGTGGTGTAGTTGTGTAACTAAATGAATGTGTATTCCTCTTAATTCACTACTTGTGGTGTAGTTGTGTAACTGAATGAATGTGTATTCCTCTTAATTCACTACTTGTGGTGTAGTTGTGTATTGTGTGTGGATTCACTACTTGTTGTAGTTTTGTAACTGAATGAAAGTGTAACTCTTAATTTACTATTGTGGGAAAAAATTAAATGAAAGTGTATTCCTCTTAATTCACTACTTGTGGTGTAGTTTGTAACTGAATAATGTGTATTCAACTTGATTCACTACTTGTTAGTTTCCAACAATGAAAGTGTATTCATTCACTACTTGTGACGTTTTGTGTAACTAAATGAAAGTGTATTCCTCTTAATTCACTACTTGTGGTGTAGTTGTATAACTAACAATGTATTCCTCTTAATTCACTACTTGTGGTGTAGTTGTGTAACTGAATGAATGTGTATTCCTCTTAATTCACTACTTGTGGTGTAGTTGTGTAACTGAATGAATGTGTATTCCTCTTAATTCACTACTTGCATTAGCATTGTGATGGATTATGTTACAGTCCATTTAAACGGAATTCGGGAAAAAATGAAGAAACCTGACCTATCTTAGACATTTTGCTTTTGTATAATAAACAACAATAAGTTAACCAACGAAAACATATACGTGACGTTTCTAGATGTACGCCCATCTAAGGATAAATCAGACATTAGATATGCATCACACAATGTAATGTCAGAAAGATTCAGGAAGAACAGAAGATGGCATGACAGGAGAGTGGATAAGACAAGAAATAAAAGAAAGGAAGATACACGTACAAGTAATCCAGGTAATGTATTTTGGGAAGAAGGGAAACGGAACAAAGGAGTATGAAGTGAAAGGGAAAAGGAAGAAACAGAAAAGAAAAGAGCATTTCTAGATGTGGATCTAAGCTAAATCAGTATAGATTTGGAATGCCAAAACTCAAGGTAAAAGACCAAAAGACTGACCTCGGAGAAAGTGGAAAGAGGATATAAAAGAGGCATTCAAGCAAAGAAGCCTTCACAGAAGGAAAGAAACATTTCAGGACAGGGCAGCCTGGAAAAACATTTCGGGAACATTTTCGGGACAGGGCAGCCTGGAGAAAAACATTTCAGAACATTTCAGGACAGGGCAGCCTGGAGAAAGAACATTTCAGGACAGGGCAGCCTGGAGAAAGAACATTTCAGGACAGGGCAGCCTGGAGAAAGAACATTTCGGGCATCTAACTAAGCCCATGCATCGATTTTTTTTTGAGATTTTTTTAATTTATTGATTTGATTTACCCCCATCCACTACTAAGGTGATCTCGGGGGATTTTTTTGTAGGATTTTTTAATTTTTGCCCGGACTGCACTGTAAGCAGCCAATGGGTCTTTAACGTGCACAGAGTGTTGGGATTTGCACATAGGACCTTCTTTTTATCGTCCGTCTTCGATGGAACTAGGTGTCGATCCATCTACCTGGATCAGGGAGGGGGTAGATTTTGCTAAAAGGCAGGGCTCGAACCCACTACCTTTTGGATGAGAAGCCGACACCTTGCCTCTGAACTACCCCGGAAGGTAGAGTGGGAACTGATCAAGAAACGAGGAAAGAAAAAAAATGATCGATCTGGAAGCAAGGAAAGGAAGGAGAGAGAGACAGACAGACGGACAGACAGTTTATGAACGACGTATAACCAAAAAAACTGACTGACATCACTGATGACGAAACGATCCACTTCGTGCAGACATTGACTGTCTAAAAATAACTAGAAGTGGTATGTTCAGAGTCCCAGTGGCCAACACAAACAGATACCTGAATTCATTCATTCCATCAGCAGTCAAGAATTTTTAACAAAACAAATAGACGTGGGGGGGGGGGGTGGACATGAATGAATGAGCTTTGACCGAGGGCGTGCATGTGCTGTGGGAGGGCTCGAATGATGTTGTATATCTTAAGTATTTTTGTGATGTATTGTCATACTAATACTCTTATTATATTGCTGAATTAATATTTATCAATTTTAATAATGAATAGATCTATTATCTATGTATTATGATTTTTAAACTTACTTATGAGGAACAGAATGTAATTTCCTTCCTTGGATGAATAAAGATATTATTATTATTATTCTCTCTCTCTCTCTCTCTCTCTCTCTCTCTCTCTCTCTCTCTCTCTCTCTCTCTCTCTCTCTCTCTCTCTCTCTCTCTCTCTCTCTCTCTCTCTCTCTCTCTCTCTCTCTCTCTCTCTCTCTCTCTCTCTCTCTCCTCTCTCTCTCTCTCTCTCTCTCTCTCTCTCTCTCTCTCTCTCTCTCTCTCTCTCTCTCTCTCTCTCTCTCTCTTTCTCTCTCTCTCTCTCTCTCTCTCTCTCTCTCTCTCTCTCTCTCTCTCTCTCTCTCTCTCTCTCTCTCTCTCTCTCTCTCTCTCTCTCTCTCTCTCTCTCTCTCTCTCTCTCTCTCTCCTCTCTCCTCCCTTTCTCCCTCTACGTGGCAAGAAAAATATCAATTTTTGTTTTGGTCTTTTCTTATGGTTTCTAAGAGTCTCGTGTCTTTCCTCACTCTTACTTAGAACCTCGTCTTTTGATACTTTGTCGTCCATTGAATTTGAGCAACCTGTAGCATATGAATATCCACATTTACTACATTGGCTCGAGTCGGTCGTCTGCTTCCATCGGCATTGTCCAAGTTTCACATCCGAACGTGCGAGAAGTTTGATTTTTAGATAGTTTTTACTCGTGATAGTTTGATTTTACTCGTGATAGTTTGATTTTACTCGTGATAGTTTGATTTTACTCGTGATAGTTTGGTTTTACTCGTGATAGTTTGATTTTACTCGTGATAGTTTGGTTTTACTCGTGATAGTTTGGGTTTTACTCGTGATTTTGGTTTTACTCGTGATAGTTTGGTTTTACTCGTGATAGTTTGGGTTTTCGTGACTCGTGATAGTTTGGTTTTACTCGTGATAGTTTGGTTTTACTCGTGATAGTTTGGTTTACTCATGATTTTGGTTTTTACTCGTGATAGTTTGATTTTTTGGTTTTTTTACTCGTGATAGTTTGGTTTTTGTTGACAGTTTTGGAGAGGGTTTTTAAGTTTGGTTTACATTCTTCACGTCATAGTTTGGTTTTTACTCAATAGTTTGGTTTTTATTAGTTTGGTTTTTACTCGTGATAGTTTGGTTTCTGTGATAGTTTGGTTTTTGTTGACAGTTTTGGAGGGTTTTTTAAACATTCTTCACGTCACCAAATATTATTTAGCTTTGGTTAGGATTTTTCTTTGGCACCTGAAAACAGAGGTGTCTAAAACAAAAAAGTTAGACCCGATTGTCAGTCTCATTAGTAGTTGAAAGACGAAGAGTGAGACAAGGGGCTTGTCGAAAGGGAAAGAAATGACATTGAGTAACATTAAAGTCCCATAGGAACAAAGACGAGACAAATACAAGAGAGATTAGACAGAAACAAAAAATCCTAGTCACTATGGGGATCGAACCTACAACCTTTGCGTTGGTACCCATCACCTTGCCATGAAAAGTAAGCGTGTTACCAAGGCTGAGGAAGGGGTGGATCACGACATAGGAGTGGGGCTAGGGTTTCCTTCTCCCGGGCTGTGGGCAGAGGCCCACACCTGTACGAAGACTAGGAGTCCCGCCCTCCACGAGTCTCCTGCTGCCTTGCAGTGTGCAGGCGGATCTTGGCTGACCAAAACCTAAGGAAATTAACCATGACATGAAATAAATTTCAACCCGATGCCATGCAGACGGCTCTTGGCTGGCGAAAGGGAGTCAACCCTTAGAGAAAATCACAACCTGCTGCCTTACAGGCGGATCTTGGCTGACCAAATACTAAGGGATTGATCCCCGACAGACAAGCACAACCAAGACCCGGGAGGACCTCAAGGTGGCAGCCCTACCATCTATCTATGGTACAGTGGGCTAATCACATGCTTGTCCAAAACTAAATGATTCAGAGAAACAAAGATAAAAGAAAAGAAAGATAAGATTGACTCGGGTTGACCGTAAAAAGACGATCATTGACATAAACACGGACTTTGGTTTTTGGGACATGGAATGTTAGAGCAATAAATGGAAAAAGAGTTAGAATTAGCTAGAGAATAAGAAAATTTCAAAATAGATATTTTGGCTACCGCAAAACAAAGAAAAAAAACAAGACAAGGAAGAGAAATGTAGGACCAAATCATACTTTAATCTTCTCAGAGGTAGAAAATGTAAAGGATAGACCTTGATCAGGGTAGGCCTCCTAATGCATGAAAGGCATGAAAAGCTACTAGAAAGTTGGAAAGTTATAAGCCCATGGCTATTAGAGGTAAATATCAAACCAAAAGGAAAAGAAATTAAACTAATGATACCAATAAGATCAAATGCCGGGCAGTGGACAGGAGAGACAACAACTTCTCCATAGGGAGAGAGATAAATAAATGTTTGAATAAAGAACAACATGAAAATAGCCAACACATTTTTCCTGATAAAGATATCCACAAATATGCAACAGTAAATTAAGACAGGTGTGAAAAGTCAATCATAGACTATAATAATTAACAGCTCCCAAATGACAAATTTTAACAGTACATTGGATGCAAGAGTAAACAAAGGAGCTGAAATATTTAGTGATCATCACCTAGTGATAGCCAAAATGAGATTACTGACTGAAGAAAACAAACATAAAAGGAAAGAGAAGAAAGCTACTGACTCAAAATAAAACCTGAAAAACAAAATGAAGAGTGAAGTTAACTCGTTTGGTAGTACAGCTTTCCTTTCATGGCTAGGCGATGAGTACCGACGCAGAGGTTGCGGGTTCGATCCTCAACCAGGTGGTCCAGTTTTTTCTCTCTATTCCTTGTATTTGTCTCGACTTCATTCCAATGGGGCTTTGATATTATTCAGGACTAAGTGAATAAAACACAGGTAAAAGTCACTACTTAGCGTACCGGGAAATATGTGTGCCAGGATACTGGAAATGAGACTAAGGAAAAAGAGTAGAGGATCAGATTGAAGAACATCAGAGTGGATTTAGACCAGGAAGAAGTGTACAAGATCACATATTTACGATTAGACAAACAATAGAAACATTCCTTGAGAGAAACATTGACTTTCGCCTGTGTTTTATTGACTTAGAAAAGGCGTTTGACTCTGTGAAGGGGTGTGAACTATGCATGGCATTCGTAAAAGAAAATAACTTAGAACAAAATTTTGGTAGACGCTATTAAAAATCAACATGTGTACATCCACAAAATGTGAATAAAATGATTGTAGGTACATGTATATGTGGAAATTGAAGCCGGTAATTCTACTAATGCTTTTATTTGCTCATGAGTTAGCTGTATTTGGAAAACCAAAAATTGATTTTTGTGTATAATATCAACAAGCTGAATATTGAACTCAATAACATAGGAACGAAAATACATGCAAAGAAAACAAAAACAATGCTAGTAAATAGGAAAAACTAAAACACAAAATCTAAAAGTGGACAGAGAGAACAGAGTAAAAAAACCGTAAAGTTCTTTCAATGCCGTTGCGGCACATAGAGCCGGAGCTTATTCCGACTTCCATAGCGTGAAGTGGAACAGGTGATAATAATCGCCTCATGATCAGGACGCTAGTCTGGCGTCTGTTTTTACCCCCAAGCTAATGCTTGTACCAATTTGCACAGTGATGGAGTGGGTCAAATGCATGTGAGGTGTCTTTCCATACGGACACCACGTCGAACCTAGCTCTGCTAGGACTTCATGATGCCCAGTCCGGCAGCCTAACCTTTGGGCCACCAACGCCACAAAGTCAAATTAGAACAGGTTCAACGCTACAATCACCTAGGGGTAATGAGTAACTCAGATGGAAAATTAAGAGAGGAAATCAGCCAGAGCATCCAAAAAGCAATGATAATATTTAACCATTTAGGAAAGACATTTTACAGGTAGGCAAAAATTAAAAAAAACAAAATCGCACATCAACACAATTTAAACTCTCATCACAGTGAAATTTGGACCATAGACGATAAGTAGAAATTAATAAAGCAATGAAACTAACCTTCACAGAAAGAAAGAAAATGAAAGAAAGAAAGAAATTTCGAATCTAAAATGAAAGTAAAGAAAGAAAGAAAGAAAGAAAGAAAGAAAGAAAGAAAGAAAGAAAGAAAGAAAGAAAGAAAGAAAGAAAGAAAGAAAGAAAGAAAGAAAGAAAGAAAAAGAAAGAAAGAAAAAGAAAGAAATAAACAAAAAAACGAACAAACAAAGAAAAAAGGAAAGAAAGAAAGAAAGAAAGGAAACAAAGAAAGAAAAAAAAGAAAAGAAAGAAAAGAAAGGAAAAAACAAACAACCAAAGAAAGAAACAAACAAACAAACAAACAAACAAACAAAAAAGGAAAGAAAGAAGAAAGAATCGGTTCCTTTTCGATTTTTGTGAAGTGTTTTTAAAAGCCAAATGCCAAATCTGGAACAGAATTTTCCTGGGATAAAATCATAAGCTTAGTTCTACTAGGGATCAAATGATGGCATTTACTATTCAATCCAATGACGTAGAATAAATTAAACAAGAATTAGATTAAGAAAATAAAAAGTTTCCCCGGGCAAAACCGTTGGTCTCCAGCTAAAATAATTAATAACAATAAAAGTTTAGCAGTGATGTTTCACAATGTAATTTTTTTCGATTTTCAACTAACGATGAGCATAGTGCATTAGTGACAACACTATATATTGTACACATAGATAACTCTCTTATTTATATTATATAATTATTATCGTTTTCGGTTGCATCCCTTTCTTTATATTTCTTCTTTTATTTTTAGTTTGTTGTCTGGGTTGGGATGTTTATAAAGTTTTCATAATTGTGGTTTTTCTTTTATTTTTTTCTTGGTTTTTCTTCCTATTGTCGTTTTGTCATCATAACGCATTCTTTGTTTCAATTAGAATTTTTCACGCTTTTGATTGCCTTTCTCCACTCTATAATTTGTAAGAAAAATTACATTATGTCATCGTAGAAAACGAAATCTTCAACCCTGAAACAGTTTCCCATCTCTCTATCACGATCTCTCAACCATGACACATCTCCACAAACACATTATTATTATTATTGGAATGAATGAATGAATGAATGAATGAATGAATGAATGAATGAATGAATGAATGAATGAATGAATGAATGAATGAATGAATGAATGAATGAATGAATGAATGAATGAATGAATGAATGAATGAATGAATGAATGAATGAACGAACGAACGAACGAACGAACGAACGAATGAATGAATGAATGAATGATTGAATTTATTTATTTATTTATTATCATTTTTTTTTAATTAAGTAATCAATTAATTAATTAACAATGAAATGAAACTACTAAATAAGAATAAAATAAACTATTAATCAATTAGGCCTATTAGATGAATGAACAATCATAGAGATTGATATATATGAAAATAAAACAATGTTCAACAGAATATTTAGTACAATAAAGTAAAGGATGAAAAAAAAAAAGAAGAAACCCGATCAATAAATAAACGAATTTATCAAACAAATATTTCTCAATAACACAACACGTCTAAATGATGAAAATAGATATGATATCACTAGTAGACACATAGCCAAAATTTGATATAAATGAATTGATTGAAATAGAAAATACATTAGCATGATTTGAACTGGTTAAATCAATCAATACATAGATCTAGTTGTTAAAAACAAATTAATAAACAATAAATACATTGAAAGGATGAATCATGTGATGTGTATATTCAATCAATCAGACAAGAAAATTTGTATTATAAAACAATCAATCAATAAAAAAAAATTTAAATAAATAAATAAATAAAAAATAAATAAATAAATAAATAAATAAATAAATAAATAAATAAATAAATAAATAAATAAATAAATAAATAAATAAATAAATAAATAAAAAGATAAACAAAAATTTTCCTTATGTAGGTATGAAATATTGGATTGAAAAATAATTATTGATAGATTGAAAAATATATAGATAGATAATAGATAGATAGATAGATAGATAGATAGATAGATAGATAGATAGATAGATAGATAGATAGATAGATAGATAGATAGATAGATAGATAGATAGATAGATAGATAGATACATATCAAAAGTTGATAGATAGATTTTTAGAAATTCTGTTTAAAATCGATTTTAGATATTGATAGATACATATTTACTTGCTTTAATTTCCCCTAAATAATCTGATTTTTTACCAGGTAAAACTTTTGATCAACGATATATTTACTTGAAGATAACCAGGTAAAACTTCTTGATGAGTATATATTTCCTATCCCCGCACAAGTGCAGGCTCACTGACTGTACATCACTTATCTCCCAGCAGGCCATTTCACTCAAAGTCCTTCTCAACACCTCGGGGAGTATAATACTACAGTACACAAGCCCGTTAGGCTTTCTGTACTAACACTATGGCAAGATCTTTCTCGACCTATATATGGATACTATTCACATCTGGGTCAACCTTTGTGGTATGTTTATGTAAATCTTATTTTTAAATACTTTCAATTCAAAACCGATATCAATTGTTCTTTTTTTCGTAAGCAAAGTTGTGCCGTCTGCTAACTCCTTATTACGGAAGAAGACGTCATCAATGCTGTTATTTGTCTCCGTTTGGACTGATCTAATTTCTTATCTTCGTCTCGTCCATCCGTCCCTTGTAAGAAGACCGTTGGACGCTAACTCGCCGGTTGAGTCGAGCCATAATAAACACATTAACACGTGGTAGACAGATTAGCATTGTCAATGTCTTATCTCCCCTTACTTTCAACATGGCGCTTCGAGATCTCTTAGCCTGGAGGACTTTATCGGATGGAAGAAGGCGGGGCTTAGAATCTTTGACACTTGCATTGTAGATAAGTCGAGAAAAGGCAGGGCTTCGTATTCAAGGGTTTATCTGAGAGGCGTGGCTTGCTTTCATCACGTTTTGAAGTGCGTGGCAAAACAAAGGGGGCACTGTCCTTTTGTCCTCATTGCTCTAGATCGCCAGCTGAGGAGGCGTTGCCAACCGGCGATGAGATCGCCTGCCGTCGTAAATCAAAAGCTCATTGGCTGCTTGTTGCTTTTTCAGACCTGCTTATCTCGCTGGTGGATTAGCTTTGCTATGATAGGCTCATCCTAGTTGCAACCTCCTCTGCCATCTCCCAGAAACTGACCTAAAACAACTCAATCCCCACTTCTACCCCCGCCACCCGCCCCTTTCCTTTTATGTCCCCCTTGAGGAACTATACAGTTTTCTGTTCGGTGTGTTATCGCGCCAAATGGGACAGTCTTGTTCTCTGGATACAAACCCGATATCCGTCTAAGCTCTTTGCTGATGGTAGTTAGATCTAGATCTATATCAGTGTTGACGTGTGCCGCCATTTTCTGTCTTATTTTCTACAGAAATCGATCTTGGACTATGCTTGCTTCTCTCCGTGTCCTAAAAAGCGCGGCTATTAATTGGATTTATAATTTGTGATCAACTGAAAAGAGGAAAGACATTCTCAGATTTTGAAGACACTTGGATTTTGTTAACACCTGTGCGTATGATCAATATCTGTAATAAAAATTTACAATAGGCAGCACTGGAAAAGTGACAGTTCATTTTGCTAACAGCTTTACGACGTGAGAGCATTGAGGCACCGATAGAGCAGAATTTACAGGTATGTAGTAAAAATCCGCTTTTATTACCTGTCTTTGATTAGAGGTACTCTGCGCTTAATGAGCTGAATCTGACTTTAAACTAGGCCTGTGAGGATTTGAACATTTGGAGCTTTCAGTGATACATGTACTATGTCTGTAAGGATGCCGTGACTTAAATATGATCACCTGATGCCTGTGAGACTTTTGGCATTTAACCTAGATTTACTTGTTTTAATTATTCATTTATTTATTTATTTAGATCCTGTTAATTTGTTTTTACTATTTATTTATTTAATTAGATCTAGATCTATTTATTTATATAAAATCTATTTCTGTTTTCATTTATTTATTTACTTATTTATTTATTTATTGCCCTATTTATTTATTTGGTTTTTAACCTTGTGGGTTTATCTATCAATTAGATCTACATCTAGATCTAATTGTCAATTCATTTGCTTTATTTTCTTATTAAACAATTGAATATTGAGTTTCTAGTCACCTGGTGCTACCAAGTACATGTATCTTGCTTTCAGCAACATAGATATAGATTTAGATCTACCATAGTTGTTTTGATATTCAGGGCTTTTAAAATATTATTTCTTGATTGCTTTAGACCACTGTCTCTTCTCAATTCTTAAAGGACAACCTCAATTTCACTTCAGTCGTTGTATACAAGCGTCGATTATTTATCTCGATATCTGTTATATATTTATTTTCTCAATGGCATGCTCTAATGAACATTTTTCTTTGAGCTATTTTAACACAATATCATTTATGTTTTTCACATGCCATAAAAGAGAATTTATACTCTCCAATGTAGGTGTCACTTTCAGTGTAAATCCTCTCGTTGTCCTCTCTCTCTCTCTCTCTCTCTCTCTCTCTCTCTCTCTCTCTCTCTCTCTCTCTCTCTCTCTCTCTCTCTCTCTCTCTCTCTCTCTCTCTCTCTCTCTCTCTCTCTCTCTCTCTCTCTCTCTCTCTCTCTCTCTCTCTCTCTCTCTCTCTCTCTCTCTCTCTCTCTCTCTCTCTCTCTCTCTCTCTCTCTCTCTCTCTCTCTCTCTCTCTCTCTCTCTCTCTCTCTCTCTCTCTCTCTCTCTCTCTCTCTCTCTCTCTCTCTCTCTCTCTCTCTCTCTCTCTCTCTCTCTCTCTCTCTCTCTCTCTCTCTCTCTCTCTCTCTCTCTCTCTCTCTCTCTCTCTCTCTCTCTCTCTCTCTCTCTCTCTCTCTCTCTCTCTCTCTCTCTCTCTCTCTCTCTCTCTCTCTCTCTCTCTCTCTCTCTCTCTCTCTCTCTCTCTCTCTCTCTCTCTCTCTCTCTCTCTCTCTCTCTCTCTCTCTCTCTCTCTCTCTCTCTCTCCCCTCTCTTCCCCACTTGATACAGCAGGTTTCATCACTATTTCCTTCTACTTTCTCTCTGCTTCATTACACGTTTCCCTCTTGTTGCTTTTATACCTGTATTTCTATCTATCTAGATATCTACCTATTTATGTACCCGCGTATCTGTGAGCAAAGAACATTGTATTGTCGTTCTTGCCTCGTGCAGATCGATCCAGAGATAAGACGTCTGTCTCTCAACCAAATGGTCGTGGGTTTGTGCCCTGACAGGTTGAAACGTTTTCTAGATTTTGTTTTTGTTTCGGGTAAACCCCTCCCCCCTGCACCCCTTTGTCCAGGTAGGTGGATCGACATGTAGATCTTGGCGGATCGACACCTAGTCCCATTGGAGACGGACGATAAAACAGGAGGTCCCGTGGGCAGATCACAAACTTCGTGTACGTCGGTACAAACGGTTGTGTAAAAATGTACCCCATAGCGAAGAGCCCTTCTTATTATAATATTACATCATCATCGATGATCTTTTAACCATTCATCGTCTCTTTATTACCATGATCATCGTCTTCAACTATGATTATTATTAGTACTATTATTATCAATATTATTATTATATTATTATCGTTATTGTTATAATCATTATTATTATCACTTGTATCATTATTATTATATTATTATTATTATTATATTATTATTATTATATTATTATTATTTTTATTATTATTATTATTATTATTATTATTATTATTTTTTATTTTTATTATTATTATTATTTTTTATTATTATTATTATTATTACTTTTATTATTATTATTATTATTATTATTATTATTATTATTATTATTATTATTATTATTATTATATTATTATTATTATTACTTTAATTATTATTATTATCATTATTATCATTATTATTATTATTATTATTATTGCTGTTATTGTTATCATTATTATTATTAATATTATTATACTATTATTATTATTTTCATTATTATTTTTATTATTATTATTATTATTATTATTATGAAAAGAATAAAAATGATCACACCTATCCCAACGCCTCACCTTCAAACGGCCCAGACCAGAAAGACACAAAACTTCATTTGTTCCAACCTCCATTACCAAACTCCAATGAGTCTTTTTTCTTTCTTGTTTAAATTGAACTATTTCTCGCTCTTAAACTCTTATAAAGCGATCTTACTGAACAGTTCTTTCTTGTACCGGTATGTACGATATTGAAAATGTTCATAAGAAATACGTTGATGAATTACACATATTCAGGAATACGATATAAATATCTATTTATATTGTGAACGAATGATTTTCAACCAAAAAATATTTGTTTTATCTGTTGTTGGGCTTTTTGGGGTTGTTTTTTTTTTAATAACTTTTGATATTAACTCTTTATTTACTTATCTGTGATAACAAATTACAAAAGAGTGTAAAGGCACATTTATACAACACAATCATTATGATTTTATATTGTCCATATTCATAAACCACCGGTTTTGTAATGTATTGATGTACTGCGTTTAGCCGTGAAATTAAAAATGGAAACGAGAGGGAAAGAGAAATTGCATTATATGTGAAAGAGAAATTGTTATAAGTGAAAGAGAATAAGTGAAAGAGAAATTGTATTGTAAGTGAAAGAGAAATTGTATTGTTATTTATTCATTTTAGTTAGAAACGTGACAAGAGCAAATTTCCTTTTGGACAAATAATAAACTCTAATCTTTATTATTATTATTATTATTATTATTATTATTATTATTATTATTATTATTATTATTATTATTATTATTATTATTATTATTATTATTATTATTATTATTATTATTATTATTATTATTATTATTATTATTATTGTTATTATCATTATCATTATTATCATTTATTATTTACATGTATTATGAAGCAAAGTTACCTCAATGTCATTACGGCTCATAGAGCTTGAGCCTATCCCGGTTTCAATAGCGTGAAGCGGAGCAAGTGATAATAATTACCTCCTGGTCAAGACGCTAGTCTGATGTATGCTTTTCAAACCAGTGCTTGTACCCATTTTCACCTGGATAGAGTGAAGAAAATATGTGTTAAGTGTCTTTTCCACGGAACACAATGTCGGACCTAGCTTTGCTAGGATTCGAACTCGGGACCTCATTATCCACAGCTTGGCAGCCTATCTGTTCGGCCACTGACGTCACAATATAATTGTTGTTATCAGTGGCCTATTAAATCGAAACAAAATTGGTTTTATCAAATATCACATTGACCCAGTCTGAAAATTTATGAGTGTGAGGGACTTCTGGCAGTTAATGTTCCCAATAGAACTTCAGAACACCTGCTTATATGAAAATTAATAATCAAAACAAAACAACAGTAATAAACCACGAAAATGATATAATTGGATTCTTTCTTTTAGTGTGTCCACAGATGGTGGTACAATTTCTACAAATCAAATTACATTTCAAACCTCTTTTCAATATTTGACACCGTGGCTTGTTGACTTCTGTTGTTGTTTGCATCTTTCAGTGTTAGTCATGTGCATTTCTTTTGTTTTATTTCACACTTTGTGCATTTATCAAAACTTAGATTGGTCCTTTAACCTGAGTGGCTGGCTGGAACAACGAATTTCTTTTCAACCTTTTACAGCCACCAAAGCGGCTCTTTAAAAAGTTCATTCAAGGCTATTGCGGTCCATAGAGCGGAGCTTATTATGGTTTCAATTGTGTGAAGCGGAAGATGTGATAATAATCACCTCCTGGACAGGACACTAGTCTCACGCAGGTTTTACTCCCAAGCTAGTGCTTGTACTCATTCGCACCTGGGTTGAGTGGAAAATTTCGAGTCAAGTGTCTTTCCCAAGGAACACAACGTCGTACCTAGCTTTGCTAGGATTCGAACAAGGGGCTGCATGATACCATGTCTGGCAGCCAAACCACTCAACCACCAACGACACTCAAGTCCGCTAGGGCTGAATCTTATTTCAGTTTCAATAGCGTGATGCGAGCCAGGTGCCAATACATGACCTCCTGGACAGGACGCTCTATCACAGGTTCTACTCCCCAGCTGATAGTGACACATATTTACACCTGAGTCGAGTTGACAAATGTGTTTTAGGTGTCTCTCCCAAGGAATACAATGTCGGAATCTAGCATTGTCAGGAGTGGAACCCGGAATATCTCGAACTTGAGCCAATCAGTCTAACCATCAGGCCATTCATGTTATGGAAAAAGTCTGAATATTTTCGGGGGGGAGGGGGTGTGCATTTCTTTTCTTTTACCTATGGGTCTGGGACAAATGATTTCATTCTTGTCATGAACTATAATCGCCCTGTCATTACAGATAGAGCATCTACTAAAGTTGTGTGCAAGAGCTAAACATGGCAGCAGTTTGTCAGAATCCACCAACCCTGACGCAAGTCTGTTTGGTGGCAAAAGCATACCAGGTCCAACACACCACAACTATTATCCACACTGTGGATATAATATCCCTGGCCAGGGGCAGTATGGATCCGATGGATATGCTCAGTATCAGGTGAGAACCCGGTATTATTGCTCTTGCTTTGTGTGTGTAATGCTGGTTTTTAGTCTCTTTGCTTTTAATTTTGTGTGTCCTTTGTCTTTTAAATGATATAATGCTATCCAATCTTAGTATTGTAATATAAATATATATATATACTATATATATAATATATATATATATATATATATATATATATATATATATATATATATATATATATATATATATATATATATATATATATATATATATATATATATATATATATATATATATATATATATATATATATATATAAATAATAACGGTCTGTCTTGTTTCGTCACACCTCCTGCCCGTTTGTCTGGTCAGTGGAAACACGCGCCGGATTTAATTCCTATTGCGGGAAAAAAACTGCACGGGCGGGGGGGTGGGGACGAATCAAAGGATACCTGCGCCGATTTTTTCTGTTAGGAATCACTTCTCTTTTAGCGTGTGAGCCTGATACCGAGTAAAAGGATGCTTGGTGTGTAGTAGACATCGTCTGTTGACAGTAAAAGGATGCTTGGTGTGTAGTAGACATCGTCTGTTGTCAGTAAAAGGATGGATGCATTGGTTGACAGTAAAGGATGCTTGGTGTGTAGTAGACATCGTCTGTTGACAGTAAAAGGATGCTTGGTGTGTAGTAGACATCGTCTGTTGACAGTAAAAGGATGCTTGGTGTGTAGTAGATATTGTCTGTTGTCAAAACTGTTTGTTTGTATGTTCTTTTTCGTTAATTTTTTTCTGGTGATATTACAATTTATATGAAATCTAAAAATCATATTACTTTATAAATAGTTTTGGTATTTATTGCCCCCTGTCGAATTACATAAGGACTTGCATAACAGGGTTAAACCCGTTTGTCTCTGTCTGTCTGTCTGTCTGTCTCTGTCTGTCTGTCTGTCTCTGTCTGTCTGTCTCTCTCTCTCTCTCTCTCTCTCTCTCTCTCTCTCTCTCTCTCTCTCTCTCTCTCTCTCTCTCTCTCTCTCTCTCTCTCTCTCTCCATCCTTCCATTTTGAAAGCAATTATTGTATACATTTCATTATTTTTTTAGCTCTTTTACAGTATCACATTAAAATAATCATTAAAACAAAACACAAACTTCAAAATAACATTCGGAGGAAATTTTGATTTCAATCCCCAGTTGTTTGAGGCAGACTACTTTAAACGAAGTATGCTTTTTTTGTGTGTGTTTTTTTATCTTCCAATTTTACCTGGGTTTTTTCAGACGTCGCCAACAGAGCACCAAACCCACCATCAGCTGCACCCTCATCATCAGCACCATCGTCATCAACAGCAACAACATCACCAGAGCTGGGGTTACGGCATGGGCGTGGCTATGATGGGCCCAACGCCGCGTTCACCTCAGGTTCAAATCCCAGAGGACTGGAGCCATGGATACCTGCTGACTGGATCAGGGAACTCTCCCCAGGTGAGTCAACTCTTGTTAAAGAAAAAGATAAAATGGGTTTTATAGTCCGTATGCCCGCACAAGTGCAAACTCACCGACTGTGCACCATTTAATCCCCCGCCGGCCATTTCATTCAAAGTCCTTCTCAACCCTTTGGGGTAGCATACAGTCGCTCCGTACTGACCCACTGACGAGATCTTTGTCTACCTATAATTGGGTACTCATTCGCACCTGAGTCGATTGAGGGAAGCAGACTGAAATATATTTCTTAAGAATGCAATGCCGTAAAAAGAAATCACCTGGATCAGCCAGCCATGGGGCTTGAACCAGTGTCGTCGTGATTGCAAACTCACAACATTATGGCGTAAAAAGAAATCACCTGGGCCAGCCAGCGTGATTACAAACTCACAACATTATGAAGAAATCATGGGATTTGAACCAGTGTCGTCGTGATTGCAAACTCACAACATTATGGCGTAAAAAGAAATCACCTGGGCCAGCCATCCATGGGATTTGAACCAGTGTCGTCGTGATTACAAACTCACAACATTATGGCGTAAAAAGAAATCACCTGGATCAGCCAGCCATGGATTTGAACCAGTGTCGTCGTGATTGCAAACTCACAGCATTATAGCGGCATTAGAATACCTTCGTTGTTTGCGTACAATTGAACACATTGTATCAAGAACCGCAAACGCTATCACAGTTTGCAATACACGTGTGAAATAATTATGAGTTCATGTGTGGGGTGTTTTTTGTTGGTTTTTCATTTACCTGTGCGCGTTAATACTATCGATCGTGTCTACAAATATATCATTAATATGTTGGCTTATGATTTCCTCTGTGTATGTGCTGCCCAAGCACCACGAGGATAAGTAAGTGTGTGTGTGTGTGTGTGTGTATGTGGAATGGTTTGAAATCATTTCCTTATTTGCGAGTGTGTATGTGCATTTTTTGTTTGTTTCTTTAACTCAACGGGGGTTGATAAAAACGTGGCAGATACTTGTCTTTTTTTCTTCTCATTTAAACAATTGAGATTTTTCATTTTCTGGTGTTTGGTTTAGATGGAGTTTTTGTGACAGGATGTGGGTGTTTTATCACTATACTTTCTACATTCACAAATTCATATGTATGCTCAAATGCTTTAACCTGCAAAATAAACTTCTTTTTTTTCAAAACAGAACCCATATGGCTACCAGTATCGAACCCCAACCAACCCACACAACCCCATGGATTACACCAGTCCTCCCGTCCACGAAGCTGACCCCCAGGGACTAGACAGCTCGTCGTCGCCTCAAACTCCTTCTCCTGGAGGACCCCGACCCCAGGGATCGGCCAAAACCATCAGGGGTCAAATCTTTGAGGGCCCCATACGAATGGATGAAACCGTCTGCTTCACTTCCGGTGACGGGTAAGTTCGATACTATGTGTTTTACTGGGTCGACTGTAATACTGTAGTTAAGTTCGGTACTTTGTGTTTTACTGGGTCGACTGTAATACTGTAGTTAAGTTCGATACTTTGTGTTTTACTGGGTCGACTGCAATACTGTAGTTAAGTTCGGTCGACTTTGCAGTCTGTGTAATTCAATGTTTTACTGGGTCGACTGTGATACTGTAGTTAAGTTCGGTATAGTTGGAACAACCGGATATGTAGTTTTAGACTCCTTTGTGGGGGGGGGGGGGGGCATCGCATAGCAACGGTGACGGTCTATCTTTCTTTCGAGATAATTTTGCCATTGAAATTTTCTTGTCAGTTTTCTTGGCCTAATCATCATCATTGAAGAAATTGATATTACATCTCGAGTTTGGACTTGCATCTCGATCTATATACCGGTCTAGATATAGATATAAAATGTACACAAAAGTCTAGATCTAGATATAGAACTGTCTCCTCCGCATTAGTATTTAGATCTAGGTTACAACTGTGGAAAATATTGGTTCAAGGTAATGGCATTGTAAATCTTAAAGCCATCTTTCCTATTTCTAGGACTTCTTTTTGTCATTATTTATATTTTAATTATTTATTTTTCTTGTCTTTTTTTGTGCGTGGACAATTTGTCATTGAACTCTTTTGGAAGTTATGCATATTATTTTTTTTTAAACAATTTAAAACAAGAGAAAGCTAATGGAAAGCTATGATTGGCACATCACGACATTCTCATGACATTCCAACGTGTTATCTCTATCTCAGTGATCTCTTGTCTCGACTTTTTCTCCCTAATCAATTATTCATCAAAGAGTAGCGGAAGGGAAAACCGACTTGCTACGACACACACACACACACACACACACACACACACACAGAGAGTATATTCAACACACACACACACACAGAGAGTATATTCAACACACACGCATACACACACACACACACACACACATATATTCAACACACACGCATACAGAGAGTATATTCAACACACACGCATACTATATTCAACACACACACACACAGAGAGTATATTCAACACACACACACAGAGTATATTCAACACACACACACAGAGAGTATATTCAACACACACACATACACATAGAGTATATTCAACACACACGCATACAAGAGAGTATATTCAACACACACACACAGAGATATTCAACACACACGCATACAGAGTATATTCAACACACACGCATACAGAGAGAGTATATTCAACACACATACACAGAGATATTCAACACACACACACAGAGAGTATATTCAACACACACACAGAGAGTATATTCAACACACGCATACAGAGAGTATATTCAACACACACGCACACAGAGAGTATATTCAACACACACGCATACAGAGAGTATATTCAACACACACGCAGAGAGTATATTCAACACACACGAGTATATTCAACACACACGCACACAGAGAGTATATTCAACACACACGA
Organism: Doris montereyensis; assembly: GCA_037039925.1. Classification (NCBI taxonomy): domain Eukaryota; kingdom Metazoa; phylum Mollusca; class Gastropoda; order Nudibranchia; family Dorididae; genus Doris; species Doris montereyensis. The sequence goes on along the minus strand of JAXRKP010000780.1, from coordinate 10,295 downwards.
CACAGAGAGTAACAACACACACGCATACAGATATTCAACACACGCATACGAGAGTATATTCAACACACACGCATACAGAATATTCAACACACACGCATACACAGAGTATATTCAACACACACACACACAGAGTATATTCAACACACACGCATACACAGAGTACACACACGCATACACAGAGTATATTCAACACACACGCATACACAGAGTATATTCAACACACACGCATACACAGAGTATATTCAACACACACGCATACACAGAGTATATTCAATCTCATACACAGAGTATATTCAACACACACGCATACACAGAGTATATTCAACACACGCATACACAGAGTATATTCAACACACACGCATACACAGAGTATATTCAACACACACACACACACACAGAGTATATTCAACACACACGCATACAGAGATAGCAGAATTAGTTTTAGAACAATCGCCGTATATGTGTGTGAGTCGATTCGATTTCATTTTTGATATGTGTCGCTTGAAGACTTGATCTATAACTTTCAGGTCTATGTTGTTTTGTTGTTGTTGTTGCTTTTGCTTTTGTACACCTTGGCATGCCTTTTGATATACATGTATATATGGTTGTACTATTATAATATAGGCATTGCTGTCAACCAGTACATACAAGGCATAATTACAGGTAATGACACAAGACCATGTGAAAGCCCCATAGGAACAAAGACGAGACAAATACAAGGAATAGACAGAAAAAAAATCATGGTCACCACGGGGATCGAACCCGCGACCTCTGCGTCGGCACCCATCGCCTCGCCGTGAAAAGAAAGCATGCTACAAATCGAGCTAACTACGCTCCCTTAGCTCGGTTGGTAGCACGATTCCTTTTCATGGCGAGGCGATGGGTGCCGACGCAGAGGTCGCGGGTTCGATCCCCGTGGTGACCATGATTTTTTTCTGTCTATTCCTTGTGTTTGTCTCGCCTTTGTTCCTATGGGGCTTTCACATTATCTTGTGTCATTACCTTCACTTCCGACATGACCCTTGCCTCGGTGTTTGTCTTTATCTAAGGCATAATTAGTATGTTTTCATGGCTTTGAGTTCGTAAGTCTGTATTTACCAGTATGTTTTCATGGCTTTGAGTTCGTAAGTCTGTATTTACCAGTATGTTTCCATGGCTTTTAATTCGTAAGTCTGTATTTACCAGTATGTTTCCATAGTTTTGAATTCGTAAGTCTGTATTTACCAGTATGTTTCCATGGCTTTGAATTCGTAAGTCTGTATTTACCATGAAAAGTATGCGAGTTTACTGTAATCTTTGTTTTAAGAAACTCAATGGTATAGACCCAGAGATATTACGGTGATCGTCTGGAGATACCATTCTGAGTTCAATAAGGCTACCCGGTGGAGGGGGGTGGGACTCGGTAGTCCAGAGGCAAAGTGTCGGTCTCTCAACCAAAAGAAGGTGGATCGAAACCTAGTCCTGTCGGAGATGGACGATCAAAAGGTATTCCTGTGTGCAGACCACAAACGCTATGTGCATGTTTAAGATCCCTTGGCTGTTTACAAGGCCATATGAGCAAAATCAAAAATCCTACCCAAACCCCTGAGATTAACTTAGATTAGTTGTGGATGTGGGTAAAATCAAATAATAAAATGAAAATTAAATACAAAAAAAAAACTGAGTTTACAAACCGTTGTTCTACCCTCACACTTCGCCAGGGATGGACAGACATTTAGTTAATTACCGTAAAAGGGATTGAATCTGAGTTACAGTTTCAATGTTTTCTGGAGTATTACGGTATTACGGTACGTCATGCAAGTTGTAATTAGTTCATGCGGTCAGAGTCTAGTTTTCAATGTGTAAATGTCGGCAGCTTTGTATAGGATCTAGGGAGGCTAAGAAAATTAATCACATTAGATAACGTGAAGGCAAACAGTGGGGAAAGTAGCATAGCTATTTATATTTATCACAATACTATGCTAGATGTTAACACAAGAAATTGGTACCAAGGGATAGAACTACTATCAACCACTTGTGTTATTCCTACAATAAAATCATAGTTTTTGCCTGCCTGGGTCTCTTATTGAACCTGCTTGTTAGATTGGGAAATTATTGTTTCTTCAAATTATTGCATTGGACCCAAATTACCAATATTAATTGCTCATCTCCGTGCCTTGTCTCTAACACATAACTGTCGTTCAAACCCAGACGCGGAGATACCCAGACCAGGTGTAACACCCATTCGTGTAAGACACCTCGTGGTCTAGGCAACAAAACTGTCAAAGCTGTCAGGTGTTTGGGTATAGTCGTAAGTACCTGTACACGCTGCTTTATCAAGCTGTTGCACAAGCGCCCCCCACCCACCCACCCACCCCAACTCTCTCTCTCTCTCTCTCTCTCTCTCTCTCTCTCTCTCTCTCTCTCTCTCTCTCTCTCTCTCTCTCTCTCTCTCTCTCTCTCTCTCTCCTCCTCTCCCTTGCATGCTCACATACCCCCATACCCCGGTTTTAATTGTTTGTTATCTGAGATAGAAGGGTGGGGGGGGGGAGAGAGAGACAGACAGAACGAGAGAAACTGTTCGCTTTTACTTTCCCCCTTTGTCATGCCATTACAGAGCAGCGGAAGATTCCTTCTACATGTATGAAATTCCGACTACGTTCCATCGATATGTACACTTCTCTTGATGACATGCTAATGCTACTACTAGTGTAACTAAGAAGGCCGAGACCTTTCTCAATACATCGTGTTATACTATGGAACATACATAAACTATCTTTGTACTTGTCTACTCTGTTCTTAAAATTGATCGTGGCTAACTTCAATCAAATCTATATCATGTTTACTGAGTTTTCTGTGTGACATTGTTGAAAGGAAATGGTGTGTGGTGTCTTATCCTTGTCTCAGTTTGTCTCCACACTCTGGTTTTATTTTTAGTTCTCCATGATAACAATCTGAATCCATGCCACATTGTGTGCGAAATCAGACCTGGCTTGTGGCATTATCGTGACGCGCAGGGAGGAGGATGTCTTCCCATCTTCAACTTCCTTCTTAGTTATAAGTTATGCATAAAATTGGGGTCAAGAGGTCACAACCTACTACTACAAGTGGATTTTGTTTTAATTTATGGATGATGCGCTGATGGTCTGATTATGACTCCTTTGTGTTGTACGATATTGACAGTCAGCGTCATTTGTTAGCAATTACATTCATGCCTGTTTCAACTTTCTACAAGGGTTGGTCAAGGTTATCATTATTTTTGTTGTTATTATTATTATTATTATTATTATTATTATTATTATTATTATTATTATTATTATTATTATTATTATTATTATTATCGTTATTATTATCGTTATGATTATTATTATCGTTATTATTATCGTTATTATTATTATATTATTATTATCGTTATTATTATTATTATTATTATTATTATTATTATAATTATTATTATTATTATTATCGTTATTATTATTATTATTATTATTATTATTATTATTATTATTATTGTTGTTATTACTATCGTTATTATTATTGTTATTATTATTATTATTATTATTATTTTATTATTTTATTTTTTGTCCATAACATTCATTGATGCGTCTTACTTACAGCGTTGTTGGTTTTCGGGTTTTCTTTGCATTCTCTGGGATTAAAAAAAATATTGTTGATGTGTTTGCTCTTTGATTTGTGTTTCGATTATCTGTGAAATTTCTCCGGTACAGATTTGCATTCAACAGTTTTAGTTGTAGAATCATCAGGTCAGTTCGACTACTTTCGCTTTATTTTTATGAACAGGTTTGTTCAGGTATTCTATTTATATGTTACGGGAGGATGTGGAGGAAGCAATTATTTATTCATGCCTTTCTTTTTTTAAATCTATTTCTTTCGTGATCGGTTGTTGTTCAAAAAGCCAGTATTAATTCCAAGGATATTAGAAAATAGAAGGGAAAAAAATTAATGAAAGAAGTCAGGCCAAACATAAGCGATACAAATTTAAAATTAGGCTCCAAATTTGACATGATTTCATTGCCGTGTTTCAATTCGTCTTAGAACTTAAATTTCAGACTTGTGCTTTCTTGACACTTTATCTTTGACACCCAAGCCAAGCCTTTTCATTAGTACGAGAACCGGTGTCAGGTCCAGCTGGAATCTGCTTTACAGCCTCGATTTGACACCAGCCTCTCGTCATATCGCACGGGGCGAGAATCTTCGCGAGTACTTGTAGAGTGTAGGCAAGACACGGGTGGCAGACATCTGGCCAAAATAAAAATTGTCTTCCTTACTCACTTACCTGTGCCAACCTCAACCGCCCTCACCCCACCTCCTGAACTCCTCCTGTGATGTCATCACAACCCTTCTCGTCTTATCTTATGGCCGAGCCCGTAGAGTCGGAGAATGGTTTAGCAAACGACTGTTGACGATTAGATCTAGCGTAAATGTGCCATATTTTTAAGAATATGGGAATTCCTTTCTTTTATTTTTTTTGTCAATTATTATCCAATGTCATTTTTAGTGGGCTGCGGTTGGGATGTCGGTAAGAGATTGGTTGACTTTACTGGAGAGAGAGAGAGAGAGAGAGAGAGAGTAGAGAGAGAGAAGAGAGAGAGAGAGAGATGAGAGAGAGAGAGAAGAGAGAGAGAGAGAGAGAGAGAGAGAGAGAGAGAGAGAGAGAAGAGAGGAGAGAAAGAGAGAGAGAGAGAGAGAGAGAGAGAGAGGGGGAGGCAAAGGCAAGGCGGTTGTCTTTAGAAATAATGATACCATTGATATTATTAACCTATTTGTATTATTATTATCATTATCATTATCATTATCATTATCATTATTATTATTATTATTATTATTATTATTATTATTATTATTACTATCATCATTTCATGTACTGTGCACCGGAAAACCTGCCAATTAAAGAAAAACAGACTGTTAATATCATACCACCATTCATATTATTATAACGATGACTATAATGATAACACAGTTATATGCTTATAACCGCCAACAATATTATGGACTCAATGGTAAGCATTTTAAACAAAAACACCTACCAAATTTAGAGTGGTTCATAACTCAGATAAAGGCTATACAAATTATAGGCTGTGGGGGGATTTGGTTCTCCAGAGACAAGGTGTGGCCTCTCAACCCAAAGGTAATGGGATCAAGCCCCGCCAACGGGTGGAAATTTTTCTCATTTTTTTCGAATACAAACTACCCCCCCCCCCCCTCTGGTCTAGGTAGGTACACCAACACCTAGTCCCATCGGAGACGGACGATAAAAAGGAGGTCCCGTTTGCAGATCACAGCACTCTGCGCACGTTATCCTTTGGCGGTTTACAAAGTAGTTCGGGCAACATTTTAAATCCTTCCCAAACCCCCGAGATCACCTTAGTTGTAGATGTAGGCAAAATCAAATCAAATTTAAAAAATATATTACGGGCTGTCTCAACAGCCCTTGCTCCAGGCTCATCTTTTCCATCCACTGCTCCACGAGGCTCCAAAGGTGAGGGCGACCATCTCAGTACACATACATTTTTTTAAACAGCCCGACGATAACGACTCTCAGCAGAGCATTTAATACTATATTATACAGTTTAAAATCCCCTCCCTCCCTCCCAGCAGATACATCAACTCGGACACACACACACAAGCACGCACACACACACAACAACAACAGTGTCTTCCATAAATTATTTAATCTATTTAATTACATTAGACCACCAGACTTCACTGGTTTAGTTTACATGAATTTTTACCTTCATTATTGTCGGTTCAAAAATTCCATACAAAAGGACTAAGCCCTTGCACTCACTCCAATGAATGAATGTTTTGAAGTTACCTCCCTTTTCCATTTCCGTTCAAATTTTAAACGTTAGAGTTAGAGCTCTTCAGAGCACATTGGTAAATCTCGTCTGTGTCCGTTTGATCTCGGTCTGATCTATCTCACATCAAAGCTTTAGCTGTGTCAGTCGATTAGCTGTGAAGCACACTTACGACAAAAATGGCTTTCTATTCTTGTTGCTTTTTTAGCCCAGTTTATAAAAAATGGGATGGGATGACATGCATATCTTCAACAATTTATGGATAAAACACTCTTTTTAGCAACCAATAAATCGAAGCTGTCATGACCCGCCCTTTACATTCGTCTGCCAAAATAGCTGATCTTTACACATTTCCCCTTTCTCTCTTTGTTTCTGTTCCTAATATTGTCAACCCTACTGCTTGCCGTCTCCTCATCAAAGGAAGCGTTATCAATGAAATCGTTACTTAATACAAACAGCCTATCTGTCAGCATTTCCCTTGAAAGTCTAACCAACTCGGTTCCTAGCTTCAACGTAGAACTTCAAAGTGTGTAGTAATATGATACATTTTGCACCCTGTAGCATAACTTGCCAGTCAGACGTGTGCATTGATGCCCCTTTGCCACTCTCTGTGTTTGTTAACACGGCGCTTTATGAGAAAAGTTAGTTTGATAATACATGTATTATAGATCTGTATTGTGATTTAATAGTCACTTCCTATGATAGATTTCGTCTTCAAATATGATATGTCAGGGAAAAGTCCGTAAATTTTCCTTGAAAGAAATCCAACTCTCAAGTTCTCATGCTCGTATGATACGATACGATAGATAAAGATATTATTGTAGATGTAGTGTAGAGTCGAGAGTATAGGAATGAAAGTGCGGTCGAGGGAAGTAAGAAGAAGTTTGGGGGAAAGAGAGGCAAGGTCGACATCAAGACATGTAATAGCTATGTGAATAGGGGGGGGGGGGGGGTATAAGGATTGTTATCTGTTCTTGGGGGCACCGGTAGCTGAGGCGGTAGAGCGTCATAGTGCCACCCATGAAGTCCGAGTTCGATTCCCATTCCGGGCAAAAGATTGTCGGTCCACTCAGCCTCGAAATGGGTGGCTAGGTCTATTCAGACTCGAAATGGGTGGCTAGGTCTATTCAGACTCGAAATGGGTGGCTAGGTCTATTCAGACTCGGCGAAAGCAAAGGCGGCCTGGAAAGCATTGGCAAACTGCCACATTAATCCGTGCGCCTAGATAAAAACTGTCAGGGCTTATTTTACTTTACTTTGTTATATCTGATCTTGTAGTAGTCTATTCTGTTGTTTTGTTGTTGTTTTGGTCTGAAAAGGGGGGGGGGGGAGGGGAGTTTCATTGTCTACTGTTTTCACTGTGCTTTTGCTAGTTTCGATTTGATTTTACTTGGCATTGCATTGGTTTCGGTTGACTTATTGTGTCGTGGGGGGGGGGGGGGTAGGGAGAGGGTGGCTGGCGCTTGATTCTGGCCAGAATTTCAGTTTCGTTGAGGCGCGGGGGGGGGGGGGGGTATTTTTTTTCAAGTCTCAACACAACGTATTTGAATTACTGCATAATATAAGGCCGTCCATTCATTGGCGAATGCATGAGACTTACAGTGCCCCTGTATCTGAGGGTTGACCATATTTCACTGTGTGTGAACAGATGCTCTTTATAGATGTTATTATTAATGTTTATACGAAATGATCTTCAACCCTTGGAAATCATAAACGTCTCATTTGATAGCATCAGCAGTAAATTAAGATAATTATTGTATTTATTGTTACCACTCAAGTATGATCAGGGAATTAATAAATGGATTGTTTTCAACAATAATAATGGGTATTAAGAAAATACATATTCGTGGCATGTATCATTGCGCATATATTGAGATTTTGACTTTGAGAGTACGCTACATTGCCCTTTGACTTCCAGGTCATAGGCTTCTTCACATCACGATGAACATCCGCGTGTGTCTCGTGCCTTTGTTTTGCCGTCGTATTTCTCGTAACGTGCAACCGTTTGACTGCAAAGCCCATCGCATTTCAGTACACACTGCAACTTGGACGCCATATTTTACACGGCAAGGCTTGTCTGCTCTGTCGCTCAGTCATTTTATTTATTGCCCCTGTAATTAGAGAAAGGAGATTGGATTTTTTGTTTGTATTGTCGCATTGTTTAAACATGTCAACGTACCTTCATGGTTAGATTTTTTGTTATTGTCGCATTGTTTACCATGTCCAACGTACCTTCGTGGTTAGATTTTTTTGTTTCGTGCTTCGGGTTTCCAATTGTTACTTCTTGCTTTGTTGTCTGCTTGTTACTTTTCTTTTACTGTTTGTTTGTTTGTTCTTTGTTTGCGTGTACATAACAATATCTTTGTATAAATGGAAAGGTGGGGGGGGGGGGGTGTATTTTTTTTTCTTATTTCCTCCATTTCAAATCACAATCGCTCTCATTACAGCTAATAACAACATTGAATAAAATGACGTCATGTCTACCCATTCTCGATTCGTCATGCGTTACAACTTTTCCTCCTTCTTTCCAAATATAACCCAACCAAGTGAGACATGAACTCCATAGATCTGGGTTCCCGTGAGAATCTAACCCCATCCAATAAAACTGTCGTAGCAACTATTACACCCTGATCTAGAATGGACAAAACTCGTTTGCCTATCAACAAGACTAATGAAGTTACAACCCCCCTAACGATCTCTTTGAAAATAACACAGTTCTGTGTTCGAAACACAGTTCAGAAAGTCGTCCCCTATTTTCATTTAGACCAGATCGTAATGTAAACACAGCATGACATCTGAATTATGTTGAAAGTCGTAAGAAGACGACAAAATGCGATCAACGTCTCCGTTTCATTCTCGATTCTATTATTTGAATGAAATAAACAAAAGAAGTTTATTTAGAGGCCTCTTTTATTCATCTGGTTATTGGTTCCACCCCCTTCCTTTTAATGAAAACCTTGGCAGGTCACACACCAATAAAATTGCTTGTTTTCTTAACCACTAGAAATGCAGGTGGTGACACGCATTGTTTAGGGGGAAGTGACGTATCTCTTTCGGCTATTTGTTACATCGCGTCTTATTGGTCAATGGTCTTTGCTGAATGTGAATGCTTATTTTTAAGCTAGAGGTCATTCTGGTCCTGTCTCGAGACAGTCTGATCAAGACCTACAATGATCCTCGTGCAACAGTCAGCCACCGGTAAGCTTTTGTGAGTTACCTTTCCTTTCCACGCTAATGGGTTACATAAAAGATATGAGGAGCAGTACAAACTGGACTGATGAGGTCTTTTGATCCAAGAAAACCATTGTTTTTTTCTTCTGAATACTTTGTCATGTCTCTGTCTCAAGCTAATATGCCCGATGTCTGTTAATTTGTATGCTCTTTTGCTCGTGAGTCCCTATCGCTGAGTCAGTGTGTCTGTCTGTCTAGTTATCTGTATGTCTCTCTCTCCCGCTCTTCCCCCCTCTCTTTCCCTTTCTCTCTCTTTCTCTCTCTCTCCTCTCTCTCTCTCTCGTCTCTCTCTCCTCTCTCTCTTCTCTCTCTCTCTCTCTCTCTCTCCTCATCTCATCTCTCTCTCTCTCTCTCTCTCTCTCTCTCTCTCTCTCTCTCATCTCTCTCTCTCTCTCTTCCGCTTTGTTTCTCTGTGTCTTTCTGTTCTTATAAATTATGTACATAACTTGCATTTTTCTGATTATTAATTGGTTTTTCTTTACTCTTGGTTCGTTTTATGCTGTTGTTTGGGGGTGTTCTTTTTTTTTTTTGGGGGGGGGGGGTGTTTTGTTTTGTTTTTTTTGGAGTGGGAGAGGGTGGGTCATGGGTTTTTCGATTATGTTAATCATGCCCGTGGAGATAACACCAAATGGTGGGTATCAAGGTAATGTGTATGGAGTACCGTAGTAGTGGTACAATGTGGCAAGTAGGTAGTACGTACCTGTATTGTGTCTACTAATCCACCACGAGGGGATAATTCATGCTTGCCTTACTTATTGTTTCGGTCTAAGTTTCCATTCGTTATCGACCTTATCTTGTAGTTTCATTTGGGTTTTTTTTTAATAACAAGGAACTATTGCATACTTATTGTATTCTGGTCTATCATCTCTTCGGCTCCATGCTATATGGGGGTGGACGGGGGGATTAAGTCCAGAGGCAAGGTGTCAGTCTCTCGACCAAAGGGGCGTGCATTCGTGCCCGTTTGGTTGAAGAATGTTCTTAGGTGCTTTCGAGAGTATACGATTTGTTTTCAAATCCCTACCAAAACACACAGAGATTTCCTTAGACGGGGATGTGAATACAGTCAAAATCAACAATAAAAATTTACATGACAGAAAAACTGTGTGTCAACTCGTACAAGAGAGTAAAACATATGTACATAGTATAGTAGTAGTAGTAGTAGTAGTAGTAGTAGTATAGTAGTAGTAGTAGTAGTATAGTAGTAGTAGTAGTAGTAGTAGTAGTAGTAGTCAGTAGTAGTAGTAGTAGCAGCAGCAGTAGTAGTAG
>JAXRKP010000078.1:500000-574774 GCA_037039925.1 Doris montereyensis | reverse complement strand
ACCACCCCACCCCACACACAGACACACAAAAAGCAACCTCGAGATCACCTTAGTTGTGGATGTGGTCAAATCAAATCCCACCAATTCAAAGAGCCCAACCATCGCCGTGATAACAAACTGGTGAATTCTACAAACGACCGCAACAAGTTCCAAGCCCCAAGCTTTCAGCGATATGAGCGAACCCGGATGTGGACACGTCGATAATAATAATAATTATAGTAGAGAGGCGAGTCGATTAGCCATTTATATATTATTATCGCCGCCGTTTAGAACCAGCCTCCATCATCAATACGTCGGTGATTGCTAATATGATTACTACAACTTTTTAAGGTGAATTAGATGTTTACCGACAATCCTTGCCATCCCATAAGAACGAGAAGATGACATGACAATACCCATGGATAGGTCAATTACATTACACCTCTCTCTCTCTCTCTCTCTCTCTCTCTCTCTCTCTCTCTCTCTCTCTCTCTCTCTCTCTCTCTCTCTCTCTCTCTCCCTCTCCCTCTCTCTGTCAGGCAGCCATTTGAAATACCTCTCTAACGACACATCAACGCCATCTATATATTCTATATACCAACACAAACACACACACACACACACAAAGAAAGAAAGCGTTGCATGTTTCCGTTTAACAGCTCCAGGTGGAAATTCGAAGAACAACACAAAATTAATATTGTAATACTCAATAATAAATATATAACTGTTTTTAATTCATTTCACAAAGCGTCTTCGAAACCAACGCAAAAGCCAATCTCCTCCTATTTGCCACCGACTTCAACATAACCACCCGGTAGATACTCCAGTAGCTCAATCGACAGAGTGTCTGACTACCACTTAGAAATCCCCTTGTTCGATTCCCAGTGGGAAGAATGTCCGTGGCCTTATTGTTCACCCAGCAGGAGAAATGGCTAGCTAGGTCTTTTCAGACTTAGCGAAAGCAAAAACACTGTCGGCGTGGAAAACAGTGGCAATGGTAAACTACAACTCACATAAAACATAAAAAAGATAGAGATGTATTTATAGTATAGCCCGTATCCCCCCCGCACAAGTGGGCACGCTCACCGACTGTGCACCATTTTATCCCACAGCAGGCCATTGCATTCAAAGTCCTTCTCAACCCTCCAGGGAGCACAGCACAACAGCCTGTTACGCTTCGTACGACAAGATATGTTTTGCCTATAGCTGGGCACTCATTCACTCCTGAGTCAAATGGGGAGGGGGCGGGGGGGGGTGAGCAGACTGGAGTAAATTTTCGGAGAGTACATCGTTGTGGGGCAAACAAACCCACCTGGGCTGGCCATGGGTTTGAACAAGTATCGTCAAGTTGAGTACAAGCTCACAACACTGCGGTTTCGCTATGACACCTCCTTTGGAGGCCAAATCCTGAAGAAATCTGGACTCTACTCAGGGATCGGCCTACGCCCGATGGTGAATATTGAGCTTACTTTACATAAACTTAAACTAGTCCAAACCTACTCATTGATGCTAGCCATCAGTCGATTGAGCACAAACAAAATACAATTTCAAACGTATCCGTTCCTAGTTTTCAATTATCCAGAGGGTTGAGACAACTTATGGTGCAAAGTTTTCCTATGTTGAGATGTTCATGTCTGAATCTAATTCTACTCACCAGATATATTTATGTCGATAAAATAATGTTCCCATTGGGTTTGGGTTTTTTTTGGACTGTGCCCACGTCCACCATTACTGTCACATTCTGCACTTGTTCTAATAGTTTATAGAACGTATTGACGTCTGGTCTAATACAGTAATAGCATATCATGATTACAATTACACGATAGACCTTTTCCATAATAGTATAGTATGATGATAATAAACCCCGTGACTGCTAGGAAGAAATCAATATATAACTGGTATATATATATATATATATATATATATATATATATATATATATATATATATATATATATATATATATATATATATATATATATATATATATAAAAGGACATCAAATAAATACATCAAGCCCCTTAATAACAACGTCCATGTACAGAGCGATAAACAGAAGAAACAAACTTTAAGATTGCTAGACAGAATCAAACCCATGACCTCCGTCATGAACCAGCACCTCGACATGAAAAGGAGTAAACTATCAAGATTGTAACTACACTCCTTTTTTTCCTGTTCATTCCGAGTATTTGTCTTTTCTGCCTCTGTGGCTTCAATATACCTATTTCATGTCCGTATCCTTTCGGCTTATGCCTTGCCTCTTACCTCTAGTTTGCCCCATACTACACTTACCGGTCTTGAATGACTAAAAACAAGGAGTTGGGACCTGACAGAAAATAACAAGGCCCAGTAGAGGGCCTCAAGGTGAGCAACCCCACTATCTACCTAGGGTACAGTAGGCTAACCCACTTATCCAAAACAATCGATTCAAGAATATATGATAATGATATGCAGTTTGAACTTTCGAAGACGACTTTGGAACAGAACACGACTGTGATTTTTGGAACATGGAAGGTTAGGGCACTAATGGAAAGGAGTTAGAATAACTGAAGAAATGAAAAAATTCAAAGTAGACATTTTAGCTATTACAGAAACAAACAAAAAAGGACAAGGGATAAGAAAATGTAGGACCAACAAGAAACACGAAAATAGCTAACACTTTTTTCCTCATAAAGATATCCACAAACATACAAAAGTAAATGAAGACAGATGTGAAAAATTAACCATAGACTACATAATAGTTAGCAGCTCCTTTTATACGTACAATGGATGTTAGACTAAACAAGGAGCATCAAATATTTAGTGATCATCCCCTAGTGATAGCCAAAAGAAGATTACTAACTGAAGAAAACAAACAGAAAAGGAAAGAGAAGAAAGGTATTAAACTCAAAAATAGAAGAATTAAATAAACCAATATTAAAACAGATATTTCAATCCAGGATAAAAAGATTTATCAGTGAAAGACAGATGGATCTGAATGATAGCACAATCGAAGAAAAGTAGCAAATGTATAAAGAAACACTCCTCAGTTGTATTGAAGAAATATGTGGTAGGAAACAAATTAAAGGAGATAAGGAAAAGAATACCATGGTGGAATGAGAATGTCAAGACTAGGATCAAAGAAAAAAAGGATGCCTGGAAGAAATACTTGCAAACAAAGAGACCAGAGGATATGATAGATTACGTGAGTAAAAGAACTATCGCCAATAGAGGAAGTTAAGAAAGCAAATCAGGAACAGTGGGAAGAGTTTGGACAAAGACTTCAAGAAAGCTATCAAGGAAATCAAAAAGCTATTCTGGGAGCAATGAAGAGCATGAGAAAGACCAAAGCATGCCCAAAACGACAAATTGAGAACGCCAAAGGAGAAATAATGAAATGGAGACAGCGAAATCATGGAAACGTGGAGAAAGTATTTTCAACAATTACATAATCCCTCCGAACATATGAAACAAGGAGTAAAGATCAATTAGTAAGAGTAACAAATAATCCAGATAAGACAGCTGAAGATGTAGATATCTCAATGGAAGAACTCCAAACAGCTATAAGAAAAGTGAAATTAGGAAAGGCCCCAGGACAAGATCAAGTTCATCCAGAAATGATTAAAAACCAAGGGAGAGAGTCAGACAAAGTACTACATGAAATATGCCAACAAGCATGAAAGTCAAAACAGGTGCTAGATGACTGGAAAAAGGGAACGGTAGTATCAATACACAAGAAAAGATCAACTATGGAATGATCAAACTATAGAGGATATCACTACTTAGCGTACCAGGAAAAGTGTATGCCTGGATATTGGAAATGAGACTAAGGAAAAGAGTAGAGGATCAGATTGAAGAACACCAGAGTGGATTTAGACAAGAACAAGTGTACAAGATCACACATTTACAATTAGACAAATAATAGAAAAATTCCTTGAGAGAAACATTGACTTGTACATGTGTTTTATTGACTTAGAAAAGGCATTTGACACTGTGAGGAGGGACGAACTATGGCATTCCCTTAAAAGAACACAACATAGAGCAAAATTTAATAGAAGCCATTAAAAGTTTTTACAATAAACCAACATGTGCAGTGAGAATAGCTGGAAATGTATCTGAAGAATTTGATATAGATATAGGATAAGATAGGGTTGTATCCTAAGTCCTCTTTTGTTTATCACATTTATGGATTCAGTCGCAAAGGCATCTCTCAAAAATGAAGAACATGAATGTAGTTATGTGGAAGCTCAAACCAGTAAATGTATCAATGCTGATGATTTAATTCCTGTTTGGAAAACCAGAAAGGAACCTCCAGTCAAATATCAACATAATGAATAATGAATTAAATAAAAGAGGAATGAGAGTAAATGCAAAGAAAACCAAAACAATGCTAGTCATTAAGCTAAAACACAAAATCTTAAATTAGGCAGGGGGAATTTAGAACAAGTTCAAAGCTACAATTGCCTAGGAGTAATCAACTCAGAGGGAAAATTAAGAGAAGAAATCAGCCAGGAGAATCCAAAAAGGCAAGTGCAATATATAACCATCTAGGAACGGCATTTGTAGGTAAACAAGAATTGTCAACAAAAAACCAAAATGGCAATATACAACATAGTTTATTGTCCTACTCTCCTCTATGTCAGTGAAACCTGACCTTAAGACAGCAGGGAATACAGTAGAGTGCAGGCAGCCGAAATGAAATATCTAAGAAGAGAAGTAGGGAAAACTAAAAGAGACAAAATCAGAAACACAACAATAAGAGATCAAACCAAAGCAGATAGCATAAAAACTAAGATAGAAATGAATGAACTGAGATGGTTTGGGAATGTTAACAGAATGAATGACAACAGAATAGCTAAATCAGTATACAGTGCTAAAACTAAAGGTAAAAGACCAAAAGGCAGACCTCGGAGAAAGTGGGGAAGAAAATATAAAAAAGAGGCATTAACGCAAAGAGAATTTAACTTTCACGGGAAAGAAACAGAAAATGTCGGGACAGGGTGGCAGCCTGAGACAGATCATTTCGGGCATCCCTAAAACCCTACACCGAAAGGTAGAATGGAAGCTGATAAAGAAGAAAGAAAGAAAGTTCGTACATTTAGGATCGGGGCACTTAGCTTTGCTTTCATCGCTCGACTCTGGCGAGTGTCTGGTTAGAGCAGGAGGTAATCAGGATGCCACCAGATAGCATGCTGTACTCATCAGACTGCTCTTATGATAGAGTAGGGGCTTACTCCCATGGAGCTGACAATCCAAAAGGGGCTCGGGGAACTGACCAGCCCACGGTAAATCGGTTGTTTCATTCTTTCTTTTTTTCTTGTTTTTTGGGTGGGGGGTGGGGAGGGGGGGAGGGGAGGAGGAAGAGGAGGAGGAGGAGGAGGAGGTGGGTCGGTTGCCTGTACAGTATTCTACACTGATGTCGGATTAAGGAAGTTAGCTTTAATGTAAAACATGAAACTTAATAAATATGATAATATTAATAATATACACTACAGTAAAAACCATTTCTGATAGCTTTTATCTCTTCCGTTTTATCATTGACTTGACATTTAACACAATGCGCACACACACACACACACACACACATCTTTCTCTCTCTCTCTCTCTCTCTCTCTCACACTCTCTCTCTCTCTCTCTCTCTCTCTCTCTGTACATGTATATATATATATACATATAAATACATACACACACACACACACACTTATATGAGCGTAGAATATGCGCGTATGTGTGTGATTAACTAAAGGATATTCAAAATAGTAATATTTACGCCAATCTACACCACGGCACAAATATAAATACAAGCAATTGTGAATCAACAGTGCTTAGACTTTTAGACATTACAAATGACATGCCCTTTCTTGCATTTGTTTTCCGATTGCCTTATTCCTAAAACATCGTACACGTACTAATAAATGCATAGACTTTGGGACGACATGTCGTCACGCCAGAAATTTGCATTAGATACAGAGAGGCATGGCATTTTAGCGTAAAGTTTTCGACTGCCAATGCCATTATCACAGAGAAGTGGATCCGAGATACTTTTACTTATCCTCGTGGTGCTTGGGCAGCACATAAGGCCGAGGATCCGATATAACTGTAACAAAAATATGGGAAATATTTTTCTTTCTTTTTACCATGTACCAACATTACTTCCTCCCTATTTCCCCTCCCCCCCTGTAAATATGAGGCAAAGAGGGAATCGTTTACTCCAAACATGAAGATAGCTAAACGTATAGATATTACTTGCTCAAAGCGTCGTTTCGATTTATTGTACAACTTCCCAGACATCTCGAGGGGGGACAAAAAGCTTCCAGCTTAAACAGTCTGAGAATTCATACGTGAGAAAAGGATGAATGTTATTGTTGACATCTGATATCGTAATACGTTACTATTATCTCCTCTCATGTTGGTAAAGTGGCTGGACGCCTGTCTGTCTGTCGCCGCCCCTCACTCTCTCTCTCCCTCTCTCTCTCTCTCTCTCTCTCTCTCTCTCTCTCTCTCTCTCTCTCTCTCTCTCTCTCTCTCTCTCTCTCTCTCTCTCTCTCTCTCTCTCTCTCTCTCTCTTCTCTCTCTCTCCTCAACTCCCCCTCTCTTTCTTCTCTTCCTTCCATTTTGGGCTATCCTATTATATTTAACTGATCATCATTGATCTGCTTGTCCTTTTATTATACTGATATATAATTCACGACATCACGTTTTCTGCCTTACATGAAAAAGATGATAACCTCAGTTAAAAATAGCACTTACGTCAGTAAACAAAAAGTAAAGGGTCATCGTGATCTTCTTCTGTAGCAGATGACCTTATAAGGAACACGACGGCCTTTCCTACAACAATTACGGAGATTTTCTGATGACATTTCATTCTACACTTTCAATATCCTACTACCCCCCCCCCCACTACCACCACCACCCTTTCACATCACCTCCCAAGCCTCATGTCAATCAATATTCCCTTCTCTCGACCCTTGTCACTCCGAATCATAAATGTCATATTATTTTTTTTTTTCTCGCTTAATATCCATAGACATTCTTGGTTCCCGTATGCCAGTATGATTTAAAGACGATTCGATTCATTACAAATTTACCCAGTCCACCACCAGCGGTGATCTCAGTCAGGATGAATTAAGATAGAGGCAACAGCAAGATGAAAGATAAGTGAAAGAATGATGAAAGGAAAGAACTAAGACCTACACTACCAGTTAGTAGTGCCAGCCTACCGCAGAAAACGTTCCGATGTGTTGCCACAGTTTCTCACTCTTACATCCATCTTTTACATTTAAAACAAAAACTGTTTACCTTGCTTACAATACGCGCGGGTATTTACATTTATTAAACATTGTTTGGGTGGAGGGGAGGGGGGACGGAGGGGGGTGAGTTGGTTTAGCTTTTTTTCCGTTTCAGGTAATGCTATCATCAAATTTTCGCTTCTTTATTTTTGTCAGGTTAAATAATGGAATTGTACAGTTATCAGCTATGATAAACGACAAGCGGTGATACTTTGCAATTGCAAGAGAAACAAACTATAAACTGCATGCGCGCTCTAGCTCTCCGTCTGTCTATCTATCTGCCTGCCTGTCTTCTGTCTGTCTTTCTCTCTCGGTGTGTCTGTCTCTCTCCTTCTTCTTCTCCACCTCCTTCTTCTTCTTCTCCTCCTCCTTCTTCTGCTCCTCTTCCTCATTATTTTTATCCTCCTCATTTTTTCTTCTTCCCCTCCTTCCTCGTCCTCTTCAAATTGTCCTGAGGCTTCAAAAATACAACCGTTATTGCGCAACCACATTGTGAACCTCACCTGACTCATGCCTGGGTCGAACGTCGTACAAACAAGAAAAACACCGTCTAACTCTAACACACAAACACTGCACAGACAAGGAAATTCAAATTGCTGAAGATAGGTCTGAAAATGGCGTACATTGCACGCTACACCTTAGAGAGAGAGAAAAATAGGTTCATAACAACACACACACACACACACACACACACACACACACACCACACACCCAAGGTGTCTGGCAACGGCCTCCTAATTGAGTCATGTGTGTGTATGTAAACCGTGCCGAACAAAAAAGAAGGTAGGATCGAACTCGAGATAAAAATAGAAGCTCGATAAAAGGTAAGAAGAGAAAAAAGACATAGAAGTAGAAGAGAATGAGTGATAGAGAGACAGAGGGGGAGAGAGGGAGGGAGAGAGGGGGGGGAGAGAGAGAGAGAGAGAGAGAGAGAGAGAGAGAGAGAGAGAGAGAGAGAGAGAGAGAGAGAGAGAGAGAGAGAGAGAGAGAGAGAGAGAGAGAGAGAGAGAGAGAGAGAGTGTGTATGTGAAAAGATAAACTGACAATGAGGTAAAAACAATAGAAGAGACACAATGTAGATCTAGATCGATATAATGAAAAAAATACTATTTGCTTTATTGAAATCTACCTCATCCATCAATATGCGGCGATCTGAGGGTAAGTAAAGAGGGAACAGCGAGATGAACGGTAGGTGAACGAGTAAGATATGATTTGATTGATTGATTGAAATTTACCTTGTCCGCCATATGTGGTGATCTCAAGGTACATTAAGAGGAAATAACAAGATAACAAATAATAATATATGTGAAAGAGTGAAAGGAATGAAGCAGGACCTCCCAGCAGCCCCCGCCAACCGCTCATGAAAGACTAGAGGAAAGAAATGCATGACCTACCAGCAACGCCTGACAACCGCCCACCATCTGGAAAGGCACTGTACACTGAACTGACAATGAGGTAAAAAAAAAAAAACGTGAAAGAGAGACAATATAGCCATCTAAGCTATACTAAGTGGCGTCGGTGGTCGAGCGGTTAGGCTGCCGGACTGGGGATTATGAGGTTCTGAGTTCGAATCCTAGCAAAGCCAGGTCCGACGCTGTGTTCCTTGGGAAAGACACTTAACACGCAACTCCCCACCCTACCCAGGTGCAAATGGGTACAAGCACTAGCTTGGGAGTAAATACCTGCGTCAGACTAGCGTCCTGACCAGGGGGTGATTCTTGTCACCTGTTCCGCTTCACGCTATAGAAACCGGGATACGCCTTAAAGGCCTTGAATGAACTTTTTACTCACTAGTAATGGAAAGATACACGGATGTAGACAATGTTGAATGACAGCCGTCATCGCCACGTCACTTGCTTGTTGCTCACACTACATTAACACACAGACACAATGAGGCGCACTAATCGTCATCCTTATAACTCGATTAACCAAGCTTACACATTGCGTGCAAGTGCATTGATATGACATGGCATGGTATATGGGGGGGTTAGGGGTAGACGTAGATGGCAATTGGCTTAGGGTTCAAGTTAAATGAGGCCATTTCGTGAAGCAGATCTAGGCTAAATTGAAAGGAAGATGACCGGCAGATTGGGATTTTGTCTCATTGAAATTTACCCCGTCCACCACTGCAGTGCTTTCAGGGTGAATTAAGAGGAAGCAGTAAGATGAAAGACACGTGGAAGAAGGAAAGGAAAGAAATAGGATCGACCAGTAGCAACCCCGGCAGACGGGACAGGACGACATTCGAAGTTCCACAGAAAACAAGTGTTGAAAGAGAGAGAGGAGAGAGAGAGGGGGGGGGGAGAGATAGGGGGGAGAGAGAGAGGGGGAGAGAGAGAGGGGGAGAGAGAGAGAGAGAGAGAGAGAGAGAGAGACAGACAGACAGACAGACAGACAGACAGACAGACAGAGACAGACAGAGAGAGAGAGAGAGAGACAGCAGACAGGGAGGGGGCGACAGAAGCAGACAGAAATGATTGCTAATGCATCGCACAATATCCCGGTGGTATTACATCGATACACAGAACAATAAACAAACACACTTTCATCTTCACTACACACACACATTCACACACAAACGTAGATGAGCCGGCATCATCATAATGCAAAAAGCACAGGTATGATAAAAGAAAACAAACAAACAATTACTAGATCGGATTCTGAGAGTGACAACAAAAGAAAAATGAGAAATGATAAGACAAAATCCACACTATTCGTCTATATTATAGTAACATCGTATTGGTGGAATTTTTAAAGACTTGACATATGTTTAATTGGAATTTACCCCGTCCACTACTTGCGACGATCTCAGGGTGAAGTAAGAGGAAACAGCAAGATGAAAGGATAAGCAAAAGGGGTGAAGGAAAAGAAGTAAGACCTACCAGTAGGCCCCGCCAACCACCCATTTAAGACCTGACATTCCATTCTGCGTTCTACGGGATGTGAGCTGTGATGAGCGTACACCATCAATGTTGAATGGGAAAATTATTAGTATTGTTACGCTGCCTTTCTTTTCTTGCAGTGTGTGAAGGAACCACGGGGTTTGAGCTGCGTAATGTGTGTGTGTATGTGGGGGGGGTGAGTGGGTCGCTAAAAGAATTTGGAAAGCTGAAATAATCGATATGGAAGAAAATTGGTGTATTGAAGCTTACACAGCTGGCTTTGAACCTTGTTTGGTTGAGAGAAAGCTTCTTGTGTGCGATGATTACTGGCCGTAAGAAAGGATGATGATGATGACGACAGGCTGGTCTACATCAATTATGGCCGTCATCACTAGAATTATTATTTGCTAGAAGAAGCCATTATTTCACCCTTTCTCCCCCTCCCCCAAGCCCTCTGCCATCCCCATCCCCCACTCGCTTTGTTCCCCCATTCACCACTCCTCCTATTCTTCACAACTTGACCCACCTTCCAAAAGAAAACATATGAATACATATATATACACCCAGTCTATGCCAGGCCCAGAACAGTCCTATTCCTATGTCTAAGCCAGAAAGAAAAGTCAGTACACCATGTGTGTAAAAAACTGACACAAGATGATTGTTAAAAAGCCACGAAGCAGAATAGGAAAGAAAAATTGTAAACAAAAAACAAGAACAAAAAAAAAGAGATAGTAAACTAAAGGTACCTATTATAACAAGAATGAAAGGTTAGAGAAATTTCAGTCTAACTCAACTCAAACACACCACTTCACTGAATTATAGAGACAAAAAACACCAACAACAACGAACCTACCTACCTAGCAGATCCTCTTTTATTGCTCTTCTACAGCTTCCTGCGGGTTCTGAGTCAAAGAAAAACTAATGAGGTCTGTGGGAGAAGCTGAGGGTAAGTCAGAGAAAGGCGTAGCGTCACTTGCCCGGGCTCATGCTGCGCCTCGGGCTGTTGGTCAAACGGAGATACATTTGGAAAAGACTGCGCCTGATCAAAAGGGAGGAGTCGATAAGCACCAATTCCTCTGTAAAACTGGGAGTTGCTTTGCTGGGAGAGACACAGTTGTTTGCGGTGGAATTAACGGATGGGGGCAAAAACCAAGATGACGTGTCAACACAATGGTCAGCCGTAGAAGCTGTAGAAGTGTCTAGCACACAAGTTGCATCTGGAAAAGGCTGGATTTCAGCAGTACATGTAGTTTCTTTTAAATCAATGGAATTGAAGGTTGTTCAGGAATATCTGCTTTATCAGAAGAGCTTGAAGGAAAATCACTTAAGTGTTTACCTTTCAACGATAAGTTATCGAAAAACATTCTGCATACCTCCATCAGAGCATAACTGTACAGGCTCTGGTACATCAGTCTCTATGTTTTCATTATCACAATCTCCTGGTAAGTCTTCCTCATCTACTTTTTTTTTCATTTTCATTGTTGTGTTCGGGTTTGTGTTGTATTATTTCTAAAACAAGGACATCCTCAGAGTTTTCCTTAATGTTGTAAGTGGCCTGAATCTTGGTATTGCTATATGGTGAATTTGTTGCTGCACGATCGTCATCTCCAGAGACTTCTGAACAACTTTCACTGCTAGGTATGCCTGAAAGACTAGAGACACCTACAGCACTATCCAACTGTGTTTCATCTGACTCTCTTCCCTCATGCACATATTTATCATCGGTTCCAGAAGTCACTGGCAACTGGTGCTCTTGAGAAAATTCCTTTGCAAGGTATGATGAGGATTTCTTTTCTTCTTTTCCGAACACTCTGAATCAGCCTTTTCAAAATTCACCCGACTGTCTGGAAAATCAGCCCAATTTTCATTCTCTGTTTGGTCCACTGTTTTGCCAAAAAACGTTTGCGCATTCACATCCTCTTTGAAATATATTAGTTTTGGAGTTGCAGATGTTGAGACATTACGCTCCACCATCTTTACTTAGATTTGGAGATGATGAAAGTTTTGGTGATGATGCTGGTGTGATAGTGGGAGGAATTAATACCCTGCGAGGGGACAAGGGTAAATTTCCATCTTCCTCCACAATCAATGCAGATTTAGTGCAACGAAACAATATTTCCTCTGAGAACTCAAAACATGTATCTTCAGAATCATGTCTTTTAGCACTTAAGTGTTTCGGTGTCCTGGGCTTTGAGGAAAATTCATCAGTGGGTAAAGTGATTTTCAGCTTGTCTTGTAGAACAGATGGAGAGGCAGGAGAAGCTTCAGGAGAACTCAGGTTTGCATATTCGTCAAGGGTAACAACATTTATAGGAGCAGTGCTCCTCGGACGGGCTATGGGAGAAGTTGTTACTTTGAGTCTCTCAATGCGCTTCTCATAGGCCTTACGCTTGGAAGGGGATAAAATTTGACTTGGATCAATATTATCAGGAATAAGACTCGATATGGTGTCCCTATCTTTTGCAGAGTCAGGAAGATTAGGTCCAGCATCGGCTGAGTCTAAATGTGCTATAGATGGACGTGTGGCGCTGAAATTAAACTGGGTATCATTGCATGCCTCAGAACTCGATGAAGAAGAAACAGAATCTTGTTTTCTGATTGGAATATTCACTCTGCCTATGGTCCCCTGGCGGTTCAGCCCGGATGATGCACAAGCGTGTGAACTTCTCACAGTAGTTGTTTGACCTTCTTTGAGCTCCTTGACCTCTTTGGTTAAAACTTCTGAGCTCGGAGTGAAGTCACTGACAGGTGGTCTGTCCTTCTCTGCGCTGGCATCTTTTCCTTCAGCGGGGGGAAGGGGTGACTGTGAGCCCTTTGATGATGCTGTGATCCCTGTCTCATCAGGATTTTTTTATCATCTCCAGCTACGCTTGGAGTTTCAACATCTCTCTTTTCATCCTTTCCCCCACCTGCTTGAGACAGGGATTTTTTAGAGTTGTTTCCCCTATGATTTCAGATTTAGGAAGATCTTGATGAGCAAACTTATTTTGACAGATATGCTTGGCTCCAGATTTATTCTGTTTGTTTTCGTCTTGCTCACTCTCATTTGCTCTGGTCAGTTTCGTGTCTCCATCACCAAGGTCAATAGTATCAAAGGTTGCCAAGGGAGCTTTACCAACATCTATTCTTCTAACTATTCTATGTTTGATGTTCAAAGCTCTGTGCATAGCCAAGTGTTCACATCATCTGAGGAATGCAAGAAGGTTGATATAATTGATGTCATATGAAAGAGCAAAAACAAAAGAATTACATACTTTTAATGAATGCGAAGAATCGAAAGTGAGATGAGAGAGGTGATAAGGTGAACAATGCTATCGCGAGAATACAATTTTGCTACTGACAAAACTGCTTAGAAGTTCTTTACTTGGTTTGCTTAAAAGAATTCAGAAGCTCTTTATAATATTAAATTTCCAGACATTGGAGCACTTTGACAATGCTAGGTGGAAAATCAAAAGAGTTAATGGCACTGAAAGTATCATCTTGGAAAGTAGTTCTTGATATTACGCAGTAAAAAACATATTTCCACAGCCATCGTTTATACTTGTTCTCTGTTTTTATTTTGCTTTATTTTCAAGACAACTGCCCTTCAAAGACAAGGCTTGCAAAAGGTTGAAGTCTGTTACCTCTGAATGCTTCAGCAATTTTTGGGTGCAACTATGAGGGGATCAAAATATTTACTGTTTCAAATCAAATTTTCCTGCCTTCATTCCTTTCATTTATAGAATGAAACAAGTCTAGAGAAATTCACGTTTCAAAAGATATTTTGGAAAGATGTAAAGAAAAGTTCTGTGAAATGCAGAAACTGATTCTGTCAATTGCACTTTTGGAAACACTCTGCTTCAGAAAACTTTATTATTATCATAAAACTTTAAAAAAATATTCATCACACTGGAAAATTTGCTTCCAGATTGACTCCTTTAATCTCATTAATAGCTTTATGATCTTCACATGAAAAGGAAGAAATCTACCTTTAAACATGTATATTATATAATATAAATTATGTATGAAAGAAATTCGTTCAGCCGGATATACTGCAATTATTCATAAAATGATTTCCACAACATTGAAGCTGTTAAAACCTTGCTAACTCAAAACAGATTTTTTGCAGTTGCAATCTATAAAATGTCTGGTGCATGAAATGTTGAGTAAATTAATAAAAACAGGGTTAAAAGATGTAAGATGAAAAATCAACTTACTGGTAACATCACTAATATAACATACACATCTTATTGGATCCACCATGGTCCAGAAGATAGTCATCCTGCAAACTTTATTTGTCAAATCATTAGGCACCGGTGAGAGAGAGAGAGAGAGAGAGAGAGAGAGAGAGAGAGAGAGAGAGAGAGAGAGAGAGAGAGAGAGAGAGAGAGAGAGAGAGAGAGAGAGAGAGAGAGAGAGAGAGAGAGAGAGAGAGAGAGAGAGAGAGAGAGAGAGAGAGAGAGAGAGAGAGAGAGAGAGAGAGAGAGAGAGAGAGAGAGAGAGAGAGAGAGAGAGAGAGAGAGAGAGAGAGAGAGAGAGAGAATAAATGATAGAGAGAGAATGAAGAGAATAAATGATAGAGCAATGAAGAGGAGAGTGACAGAGTGAAAAAAAAATTACAGAAAACAACACAAAAAATCTGAAAGTAAGTTCAAGTCAGATTGTGATTGAAATCCCCACAGAGAACAGATCAGGTCTCATGTTTTAGGAAGAGACTTTTTCCTAGTGATTTATCCTAAATTACAAGTATTAAGCAAGAAGTTCACTGTAAAAATTGCTCTAGTAATGATTTCTTTTCCTGTGCAGGATACTAAACAAGGATACTATAATATAATGATTATCTCAGCATCATATAGCAAAACTCTTGACACATTTTATTGTGGTGGGAAATAAAAGAAAAATAGATCTAGTCTACATCTAAATAAACAAAAATAAAACAAACAGATTTTTAAAGCATTTTATTTCTGCCTGAACGACCTAACAGGTGAGAGATCCCTGAGACTGAGACACACGGGAAGCCTAAGGTGTACTAGAATGGCATTAAAATTTACAGCCAGTTCTATGATGGGTTTAAGTCGCAATCGAGAATGAACACAACATTGACTGCTGAGTCTTACAATAACAACCAAATAGCATAATAACAAATGACGCAAATATTGATAAATTTAATGAATGAAATGATATAAAAGCTCATGAGTTAAGATGCAAAGAAATAAATCACCATTAAGATGCATACCAAATATCCAGGCAGCGCAAAAGACAGGGCTGAACCCTGAGTTTGAACTAAGATTCAGAAGAGAAGTGAGAGAGCGTCGGCAGCTAGTATAGGCGTATCGATCGTTTTCGAAGGAAGCGATTTTCATCTCACAGTCGCCATTACTGTTTACGGATGTGACGTCAGTCCCAAGAAACGGTGACATACTGCGTTAAACACCTGGAGACCGCCGTGACCAATGTAAACTAATCTGCTGTGTGTCGTCTGTCACGAGTGTTACTTGAACATATCAATGTTTTTAAATGAAACAAAAAGAAGATAAATAAATTTGTTTGTGGAAATTCAGCATCAAGTTAGGAATTCAACACATCTTTACTTATTCCGGCTTTGAAGTACTCTGTATTTCATTTAGAAAACGACCGTGGTTGTTTCATGTTCATGTTCATGTTGTGCAAAGTTCGAAAGATGAAACTATCCTTTTTGAATTCTCAGTACATGTAGATTTATTAAATTTGTATAATAATTAAAATAATTTTTTCCTTGAAGTAAAGGTAAAAAAATGTCGGCCAAAAAAGGGAGCCCCAAAAGGCAAAAGAACTGGCTCTGGTAAAGGGAAGGCAAAGAAAGAGGTTGTCGATCCCATTCTAACTTCGTTAGTTAGGAGTAATGAAGAACTAAAAGAAAAAAATGCAGAGCTGCAAGAATCTGTCACATATTATCGAGACAAACTCCATGCCATTGTCCAACATGTCTTGGATGTCAATGTAGATGAGTATAAGCCAGCAAAAGGAACTCTTCTAGTAGATGTACCAGAATCAGATGTAAATACGATGATTACGAATCTGACTATAACACCTGGTAGTAGTTTACATGCTTATGAAGTAAGATTGGAAGAACTGGAAACAAGAATTACTCAGATCAGTGGAGAACTTGCTAAACTTCTTAAATTGAAACTCAAATCTGAGAATGGCTTGAGAGACATGGAAAGGATGTTTTCTGTGGAGGAATTAAAGGTGCAGGCTAAACGTCTTTGGTATGACAGCTGTAAGTAAAACTTGTTTCTTGTGGGAATGGAGGGTGGAAAAGGTATCTAAACAGTTTCAGTATATGCTAAAATTCTAATGAGCTTGTCATAAAATCTTTAAGCTATGACCTATAGTGCACACTTGAATCAGCTCTTAAACAACTAAAGAAGCACCATGGCTGGCTTTTTATACCATTATTTGTTTTATAATGCCTCTTGAATACTTTTATTTCTGAGAAGAGGGAAAAGCAACAAATATCTAAGGAGGATGGGATAGTGAGAGAAAAGGACGTGTTATATACTTATATCCTTCAATTAATTATTTCTTTCATTAGGCTATGTTCGTGTTTTGCTTTTGTTAAATTTTGTCTTTATAAATAGGAATTCTCTCGATATATTTTTCCAATTCAATGCTAGCATCTGGGTTTATCAATTTCTCCTTGTTTGGGATTATTGAGCAGTATTATTAAAGCATCAGACTCTGAGAGGAAACAGTATCCTTAGTCTAGATTGAAGATTTTAAACTATTATTGAACAATTTATCTATAAATTGAATTGATATAAAGCCCATCAAAAGAGAAATGCAGATGAACCACCAGTTGTATTTTTCATGCAGTTTATGACACTGACCTAAAAAGAACAATTTGATTCAGAAAGGAAAAAATTAGGTTCATAATGCTAATTGCATCCATCTTGTGTACATATTTTCATGCAAACAAATTTCATATATATATATATTACTTTTCAAGTGCATTTTCTCTGTGTTAATGAAATTTTATATCTATTTTTTAAAACTCACTTCTTTCAGGCAGCACTCAAATATACATATCTCCACAATATGGAAATGAAAGTCCTAACAAAGATAAGCCTCCATCAGTCACACTCAGTGAGATAAGTTCTCGTCCAATGTCTGTCCTGAGTGAATTAAGCAATAGGACAGCTAATACTGTACAGGAACAGGAAATTCCACCTCTCTATTTGAATGTACTCAATCCGAGAGCACGCAGCATCAATCTTACCCCTCGGTCTGTTGATCTCACCACACTGGAGCCGGTAATTACTTCATTTTCTTTTTCTCAAAATGGATAGAGCTTATGTTTTCATTGTTGAAAGGATCATTTGTTTTTCAAGAAGGCACTAAACAAAACCTTTCTGTATCTTTGCACTCTCAATTTTCTGTAAGATATACAGGAGATAATACTAGTATATACTACTTCATGTACAACTTTCAATATTTATTTCCTGTAATTGTTTGATACTCAGGATGGAAATATTCTTTATAATGGCTGATTACTGATATTCACATGTCCACATTCCTGTTTCTTGTTGATTTTTTAAACCTTTCTTCTTTCTCACTTTTTACCTGAGCAAATTTACTATATTTCTTTTCATGTGAATAATTTATTAGTTTCTTTTAAATATTTTAACTCTAAACAAAAAAAACCTGTAAGAATTGTTAGTATTCATTGTATCATCCACAGCCCGAGAAAAGATGCCTGGTGAAACACACCTTTTTGACATGCATACCGGTCTTAGAAGTCTTATCATTCGACACTTAAGCAAAAGAAAGGAAATGGTAAATTGGTTAGAATTAAATACAAGCCATGTTGTTTAAGGAACTGTAATCTCATGCTAGTTTCTTACAAATACTGAAATGCTAATTGTGAGAATTGTTCAAACTGTATATTCCTATGACATGTGTGACATCTAATAATAGTGCTGGATTAACCATTGGGCAAATAAGGCACGTGCCTTAGGGCCACAAAAATAAAGTTAAAAAAATCATTGATGATAATGCTTTTCTTTATTCTTATGTATGAGTAAATAAGTGGCATCCTTCTTCATCCACACATTTGTCCTTGAAGGCTTTTCAAACTCTGTATTGCCTGACTTCTAAAATCTAACTGATGAATTTGCAGCTGCAAAAAGCATACAGAAATGTAATCTATCTAATGTAATCTTATAATAATTACAGTACTGTAAAAGAAATAAGAATTGAATTGTTCCGAATTTTAAAAAAATAACTTTTTTTTTGCTTAAGTCAACTTTCTTTTCATCAACTTTTTCCTTTGATTTAAAAAGAAGCATACTCATAAAATGAAAGTATTAAGTTAAGTTTCTTTTCTTTTTTCTTTATTGGTTCTCTTTATAATGAAAATTGAACGTAAGAGAGTGCATTAAAACTTTTAAGCTTACCAAGGGAGATATCATGCACATCATAAAGAATACAATGTATTTGAATGATATAGAATTCTATCTCAGCTTCAAAACATACATTTAATACAGCACACATTTTAGCAGCGTTTATTTGGGCGTTGACTTCTGTATGTTAATGATGGACTTATTTCTGAGATTCCTTCTTTTTTAAATCTTCTTTATAAAGTTACAAATGGCAAGTAATACAACTAGTCCAAATTCTGAGAACAGGGTATTATTTCACAATCTTGAAAAAGAAACATTAATTTAATTGTTCTTCGTCTTGCTCAAGTTAGTATCTGGACGATTAGTATCAAAATGTAGATCAATATTGGTCATCATTTTTAATAAGTGTAGTTACCACCTAAATATTCATCATCTAAATGCCTGGGTCTCCTAAATGCCTGCAATTTCAGTGAAACCGATTTCTTACTATATAAAAAGCCCCTCTAAATGTCCTTTTCAAAATCAAGATTTTCCGCTAACAACAGCAACTGCAGGTATAATCTTCTCTAAATTATCACTAACTATGTCAGTGATTGTTTAAAAAGTTTTTATATTATTATACATGTAATCCCATGGCTACTAGGGTCAACAATTTGCCATCCTTTATAGAACCATCAATGTACTGCAATAGAAGATGACCAGTCTTCACTTCTGAGCTCCACTCCCTCTACCTCCCAGCCTTTGTCCCATTGGATCACTGGTTTGTCACTAGGCAATTAGAATTGATCTGTCTTCCAGACACCGCCAATGACTCATTCCTTGATGCCATAAGTTGCACGAAATTATCTGGCGTTTGGAATTGACCAAGCCATGCATCGCAATGTGGACAGTTTTATTGCTCCCCGTCCACTGTCTTGCATTGGTTGTATCCATTGTGCCTTCAGGTCTTCATGGTAAGCGATGGCCAGCCTGCCTGTGCGCCCACCACCTGTGTTAAAGAACTTATAGGTTTCCAGGTGTCCCTATGTCTGGCATTCAATTTTACGTAAAACTTTAGACTCTTCAAAAACAAATGACCTGGTTGTGAATCTATATCCTTGTTTGTCGATTGATCACTCCCAAATTTTTGGCCCTGACCAATTTTCCCATAAATGCCCAATTTGCCTAAATACCTGTTTTTTCTGCTTCCCAAGCACCGGGCATTTAGGCGATAACTACTATATTGTTCAGTTTTGGTCTTTCTTTTATTTTGTTTATAAATTGTTTATATGAGCGTGATCACATATAAGAATCTTGTAAATAAGTCTTTCTCATGTCCAACTGAAGAAAATAGGTTAAAAAAACATAAATTATTAAAATTTCAGCACAATTTTAACACAATACGTGTTGCCGATAATCAAATCAAATATGAGTAGCATAGTGAAATGATTTCGTGGTTAATACTTTATCTTATTTTATTCACAGCCAATGACTGGAGGTTGATAGCAATTCGAGTTGGCATCCCATCAGCTTTGATGGATCAGTGGATAAAAATGAGAGCACCCAATGCCATGGCTTTAGTCATGAAGGTCTGGGGAGACAGTGTCGGAGCTACTGTACGAATGCTTCATCGCCATCTTGTATCGCCGCAGATGAGAGCAGTGGTGTTAGCAAAGAGGATTGCTGATTTTTATGATGTTGACTAAATATTGTTGTGCAGCATTGTATTTATGTAATCAACATTGGCATATCAGGACAATAATCAATAAAGATATTAATTTGTATTTGTACATCGTTTATTCCAATTTCAAGGTCTCAGTATAACAAACATTTTACAGAAACATTTCCAAATATCATTCATTTGTCCCTTTTAAGAGAGAAATTTTTAAAATCAACATAATGATGACAGAGTTTGCAAAGTCATTTTATAATGGTGATCAACATAAATTCTAATGGATTATTTTTTGCATATCAACAAAGTGTCCACAGTCAGGAGTGTTCAAAGGTACATACATTTGCATCCCCCCCCTCGTATGCACAAAAATCTGTTTGTGTTATTGGGAATATTTGGAGAAAGCACTGGTATTCATTTAACTTCAAACATATTTTGCATTTTTATAAAAACTTGTTATCTTGTAGACATCGATACTCTTTGTATGAGAGAGTTAGCAAAAAATGAGACAAACAATATGTATCTGGATGACATTCCTTAATCTAGATACTAGTAACATCATGATAAGTGTCATTATTGAGTCATATAGTGAAATTTTCACTGTTTTATTTATTTAAATATCCTTACTGTGATATAAAAAATATTTTTGGGCAGCTTTAAACTGTCTTTGTCAACCTAGTTTTCTTTTATGGTTTCATTACCATTATGATTAATTCATTTTTATATTTCAATGCTTTAACAATTTGTTTTCAATATATATATATATACTTTATACATCTCAGATGTACATTTTTCCTTTTTTTCTTTTTCCTATGTAGCTTATGTATCTATAGTAAACTTGTACTTGTTCAAAATTGTGCAGTTAATTTCAAAAGCATATTTGCTTTTGAAAACAGGAAATTACAAATTCAATTCAATTTTGAATTTTTCAATTAAACCAAATATATGAATATGATATGTACATTGTTTTGTTCATAGATTTAGTTTTATTTGAAATGACATTTCTCTCATTCAGGTATTTAAAGATATGCTTTAATGCATTTATTCTTTAAATTTCAATTCGGTGTAAAAGTTAATTACGGGCTCTAATTCTTTGAGTATATGAACTAACTTTTATGTATTCATGTGTGACCTATTGAAATGGCATTAGCAAATCGTAAAGATGAGATAAAAATTGTGCAAATCAATTTGTCTGTTTGATTTTTTAGGACTCCTGAATATACAGTCTAAAAATTCCATCTGCTGTTAATTTAATCAAAATGTGTCATGCAATTACCCAGATATTGTTGCTTATATACAAAATAAACTACACACTTTGTAGCTTCTTAGATGTAATATTCCATTTTATTTACTTTACCTATCAGCATTGTACAATGATATATGCACAAGTATTGACTACAAGATCTTTCTTCATAAGTCATAGTGCCTTCTTATATAAACATTATTTGTATAGATACTGTATAGACAGATAATGGAAAAGTTTATTCATGTAATGATTTGTAGATAAAATACGATTTTATATCAAGCAAATAACTTTATCATGTCTATTCTTTCCCCCCCCCCCCCTCCCCCCAATCTTTTTGTTAAATACTCATTTCTAAAATAGATTAACCCTTTTGATAGCAATATAAGCAATAACATAATTTTTCTCTATTTCTCTATCTGATTCTTTCAAACAATTTTTCTTACATTTATACCCCTCTATATATTCACCTCTAAATAGTTCAGTGAACAAATATATATAATTTGCCACCTATTTATCAAGAGTTTAAAATG
This sequence comes from Doris montereyensis, assembly GCA_037039925.1. Taxonomy (NCBI): domain Eukaryota; kingdom Metazoa; phylum Mollusca; class Gastropoda; order Nudibranchia; family Dorididae; genus Doris; species Doris montereyensis. The sequence continues at coordinate 552,858 of JAXRKP010000078.1, read as the reverse complement.
ATTTTGTGTTATTTTAAAAACATCTCCTGTCTCAGTTTGAAGCACTTTCAAATGTGTAGTGTACATTATTTTGAGATATGTTTGGATGCTTTCCGTCTCAGTTATGTCATGTTTCAATTGTCTACCCCATTAAATGGTTATTAAAAACATTTAAATAATTTCATGCCCTGAGTCGTCATAGGAAAAAAAAGACGATAAAGCAGCTTTCAAAATGATGTCTTTATTTCATTATATTTTGTGTAAACAGCTTCAGTCTCAGCTACAGTCTACAACTTTGTGTCTGCTAAATGAAATTGCCCATGTTAAAATTTGTTGCTGAAAAGGAATTGAACAGTTTGACAGAAAAATGAGAATTATCCGTTTTTGTCAATTTGAGATATTAATGAATTTTTGTTTGACATTAATACTGATTGCATAAGATTTGAAACTGTATAATTCTTTTAATTGGCATGTCTGATGCTATCCAAAATGAGCAATTTATAATGTGAAAGATTGTGATTTTGTTCAAACTTTGTTTTCAAAATAAGAAACATCCATACATGAGAAGTCGTTCTCATCACTGTCACTATGGAAGCGGCCATTTCATGTGACATCATAGCTCTCTGATTCGCTCGGGGAAGTGATTTGCGTTTGGTCAAAAAGGAGTGCTTGGATGTTTCGCATTTTGATTAAAAACCTTGACATTTCAACACCTCGCATCATGGGAAGATTCGTGTTTTTGCCAACATCAAGACACACGTTGGAAATGATTTAAATGCTGATTACAATCCAACTTCAATTTATTCAAATTTAGCAATTTTCATGTTTTGCCCTCAAACTGTTCAATTCTACTTCTATTTAATTGAGAAGCGTATCAGTTAAACAAAATAATTGTTTGCAACAGACCAAATTAGGTTTCAATGAATTTATTGAAAGGCATCTTTTCTTCGATTTTGTTTTATTTTCAAACTGAATTTTGGTACATTTTCCTTTCATACAACAATCCCTTGAAACCTTGCTTTCATCAATTGCAAGAATCAGCAAGGCAAGAAAGTTATTCACAAAATTGTAAATGTATTATTGCCCAGAGCATAATATTTATAGCTACGGACGCAACACACTTTTCAACGGGATGCCATGACGTCATCAAATCCTGCCTGTCTTAGGATGAGGAAAAGGACACGAGACACAAAGTGTTAGGTGCACATCTTTCTGCAAGCGAGAGGAGAAGGGAAATGTAAAGGAAAGGAACTGGCAGATAGAACAGACTTGATTTGATTTTACCCACATTAACAGCAAAGGTGATCTCAGGGCTTTTGGTAGGGGTAGGAGTTTAAATTTTGCCCAGACTGCCTTATAAACAGCAAAGGTATCTCTAACGTACATAGAGTGTTGTGATCTGCCCATGAGACTTTTGTTTTTAATCACCCGTCTCCAATAGGACTAGGTGTCAATCCACCTACCTGGCCCAGGGAGGGAGGGAGGGAGGTTGTAAGATTATACTCAGAAAAACTTGATAAATCTTTTACCTGACTGGATTTGAACCGATGACCTTTTACTACTTTTAGCTAAGAGGCCGACACCATGTCTCAGAACTACCAAGTCCCCTTAGGTAGAACAAACAGCTAGCAAAAAGAAAATGGAAATTTTGTTGTGAACTATCATTTTTTGCCTCTTGTCTCAACTTTCCATGTCTTTGCAGGAAGGTATGCGCCTAAAATGTCCTCAATCCTAGTCCTATCCTGTTTATAAACCACGTCATTATCATTTTTTAGTTATTATTTTTTATGGTTTTCATTAAGGACCTTTTGCAAACTCAGTATTTTTTATCCATAGTATTACTCAGTATTAGTTTATTCTAGAATGATGTATTCACTTTGTTATATTTTTTTAACAATTTTGTTCATTATTATTATTTACATGTATTTTGTAAGATGATTAGATAAAACATCTGCTTAGCCTTCCTTCTTTCCAAACTGTGTGACAATACAGTGGAACTCGGAAGTAGCGAGATCACCGGGACTGCCCACAAAATCTCGCTAAATCTGAGTTGTCACTATTTTTAAGCTGTCTTGAAATAGCAATGACGTGTATGCAACTCATGTCAGTGAGATGCATACGTCAAGACACCTCTCCTTCCCTTCCACTCACTTTTCATTCTTTTCACCATACTGTCATCACTTGGCACTTACCAACTACAGACTAGTCTGATCCAAACGACTTGAAATCTTGACAAATGGAGACAGAAAGAAAGTGAGAACGAGAGTGATGCCATTAGTCTAGACAACCTCCCCTCCCTATCATCAATTCGTACCTTGTAAGCTGTAGTGCTTCAATGTGTTGCATGTACAGGCAAACCCACAAACAGGCCATATTGTACGATGACAAGACGACGTCGGACTAGATATAGTCATTTTTGTCAGCGCATATGCAGGCCTTTTATTTTTACCAAATTACATTTTTTAATATGATTAGCTTCTTTACTTTACAGGTATTTTTTTATTTTACAGGAACATTAGACTTGGATCAAAAGAGAATCTCGCTTAATTCCAGTTGGCTATCTTTTTTTTTATCTCACTATCAACGGGGCAATTTTATTGACTTGATGAAGGGAAAAAACGAGGATTCGGATTGATCGCTCGCCACTTTCGAGTTCCTCTGTATTTTGTTTTGATGTCACATTCTTTCTCTCAACTTAGCTACAAGGGAATTTGATATTTCCTGTCTCATTTTAATCTGTCTTCATTGTCTTTTCTTAGTAAAGATTCTAATAATTAATCATGCCAATCTTTTGTTGTCATATCTCCCTCGTCTTTTCTTGATACTTATAATTGTTCATGCCAATCTTCTGTTGTCATAATATCATGATGAAATCGAGTAAGAAATCATTTTAAGTGCCTTCAGTATGATGTGCCATAGATTCTAGATAATAAACACATCAATACCAAACAGACTTTGGTTTTAATTATTTTTTCAGTCGTGTAAACAACCTGTCAGACCACTAGAAGAGGGGTTGTCTTGAAACCGTAGTGTTGAGAGTTTGCAGTCCCAACAACACTGGCTCAAACCCCATGGATAGCCGGGCATTTTTATAGTACAGTAGTCGCTGGATAAACGCACGCCCTTTGGGCACAGGAAAAAGCATGCTTTAATGCATACCATGTGTTTATGAGAAATCTTTTATTATATAGTAAAAATTTGGTTAGCAGATGTAGGCGTGTGTTGATGCAGAGTGTGCTTTTATCCAGCGACTACTGTACTCTTAGGAAATGTATTTCACTCTGCTTTCCTCACTTGACTCAAGGTGTGAATGAGTACCCAGCTATAGACAGAGGAAGATCTAATCAGAGTGCTTGTACGAGAGCCTAACAGGCTGCTGTACTGTGTCCTCCCCAGGGAGTTGAGGGACTTTTAATGAATGGCATAGGGGGAGGGGGACATGTATATGGTGTACAGTTGGTGAAGCCTGCCCTCATGCGGGGATATGGATTACGAATCCATCTGTATCTCTTTTTTTTCGATTTGATTTTCCTACCCTTAAGTTCAAAATTGGTATTATAAAGACAAAGTTGTAGTGAGGTCATTGAAAAACAAACAGTAGAGGAGAAATTTGAAGGAATTAAAGGGAGACCAAAGTCTTTTATTAAAATTTAAATGCTTTCAAATATAACATGCATTTATTACATATTCCTGATGACTTTCTGGAGTGGACGATAGTTCAGATTATTAATGTTTATTTATGTTAGGGAAATGAAATCATTTGTTTTTTAAACTAAGCAAATTCACAGAAAAAAAGGCCAAAAAATTTTTCATCAAATTTGCACACAGTGCGGCATTGAAATGACATTGACAGGGTCATATGTCAACTTAAGTTAATAAAAATAAGATTATTTATACGGGGCTTTCCATGCAATACAAATGTGATAAAAACTCTTATTGATAAACATGCAAAATATTGGTTCAATAAGAAGGAAATGATGGATCAGTGAGCAATATTGGCGATTTTGTAGTTAATACGATATTTCAGAGGGAGCCAGTGGAGGGACATAAGGGCAGGGGTTATATGCTTTCTTTTGCTGATATTTAAAACTAATCTGGCTGCATGATTTTAACTGTAATTTAGCAAGAAGGTTATTAGGGAGCCCAATCGACAATGAATTGCAATAGTCGAGTCTAGACAGAATGAATGCACAAAGAAGTTTGTTGAGGGAAACAGTTTGAAAAAAACTTTTCGTGAGTATTAAAAAAAAATCAGTAAAATTATTAACAATACTCATATAACTATTATAGACCAATCGTTTTTCCCTCTAAGATATAATCATACGGCATTAACCAAAAGTGGTACATACATGCATGTAGTAAAAAAACATAGATAAAAAGTATTAAAAACATAACGTATAAGTTCCCACACATGCACACTAAATGCATGACAAAATATGAACTATAAATAGGCAGTGTGAAGTTAAAAAGAAAACAATCCCTTTACAATGAAAAACATAGCCCTGTGAAAAATACAGGTGCAGATAATGTTATGGCAACAAACAAAACAAATAGAATTTTTGGAATGCATTCATCAAAAACCCCAAAACCATATCAACAAAAAAAATGGGCTGTCACATTGATGCAAATGAAACCTTTCTGAATTAAGTACTAAAAAAGAGTAAAATATCCCCATGGCAATGATGGCCTATAGAACTGGAGTGTATCCCAGTTTCTAAAGCATGAAGTGGGAGACACTTTCAGATTTCCCAGTTTGATTCATTTTGTCATGTGTAAAAAATTTTTAAAAACTTATTGAGTAGGCAGTAATACATAGCTAAAATAAAATAAAATACAAAAGTTCCTCTAACAAATACTAAAATAACAAAGCATGAAATTTTATTCAGATTACAAAAATTTGGCATCACATCAGTTCAGTACAAGAGACTTTTAAAACAATTCTGTGTATTCTGATTTAAACATCTTGGATAATTTTTACTTTCTGAGCATCAGTAACAAAGTTTGGTTCAGCTGTTGAATACAAACAGCTATGGGTGAAAACTAAAAGTGATAAGTCTTCATCTGGATTGAAAACCATCTCCTGACTTTAAACTGGCCTGCAAGCTTACCATACTGTTCACAAAAGATAAAGGTAATGACATAAGATAATATGAAAGCCCCATAGGAACAAAGACAAGACAAATACAAAGAATAGACAGAAAAGAACCCTCGCCACCATGGGGATCAAACCTGCGACATCTGCGTTGGCACCAATTGCCTTGCCATGAAAACAAAGTGTGCTACCAACAGTGCTAACTACACTCCTTGGAGGTCGAGGGTTCGATCCCCATGGTGGCCAGGATTTGTTTCTGTCTATTCCTTGTATTTGTCTTTGTTCTATGGGGCTTTCAATTATCTTATGTCATTACTTTCACTTCCGACATGCCCCTTGCTTCACTGTTTGTCTTTATCACAAAAGATTACGCATATCATATCTCAAAAACTGAAGGTACAAAAAGGATAAAATTACAGAAATGAAATCCTCATACCTTGATTTATTGACTGAAAAGAATTAGAGTAAAAAAAATTTCCTCCCAATAACAAAACAAAACACTCTTATGAAATGTAAGTGTTAAGCCGTAAAAGGATTTAAAGTCACATAGAAATAATATGCATTACTTTTTGTGGACAGTATGTCTTAAAACCCAACAAGTCTAACACTTAACATAAATTTGACAGCCTGAAGATGTTATCACTGCAACATTTAACGGAGAAAAGTCTACAGTCACCTTTACTATTGTGTTTCTCGTTTAAAAAGGGAACAAACGTCACAAACTAAAAAGAGGACAGAGGGCAGGTGGGATGAGATAGTAGGGGTCAAAAACCAACATTTTGCCACAGCATTTGGCCAGCAAGATAGCAGCTGCCACTTACACAAAATATTAAGTAAAATTAACATGCAACACCCTTACACATCATAAAATACCCTCATTGGTTAAGTTTCAACAGCTTATAAATATGTGCATAAACATGTGAGCATTCAATTAAATATATAATGCGTTAAAAACAACGGTTAGACACTTAAACTGCATGTTTTTCAAACAATTTCAAGTATTGTTGAATAATACCGAACTGAGAACAAACACACACAAAAAAAAATAACCCAGAAAATATTCAACTACCATTGATTTGAGAAACTGTTTTTTTCTCAAATCAATACTGAATATTGAATGAGGAGCATTACCATTTGAAATTTATCCCTGTCCACCATTGTATTGACATCAGGGTAAATGAAGAGGAATCAGCAAGATGAAAGATAAGTGAAAGACGGAACGGAAAGAAGTAAGACCTACCAGATATGCCCGTCAACCGCACATTTGGATGGCGGTAGCATCACAGTATTTGAGACAGTTTATAGCAGATAAATCATGGCAAAGGAGCAATAAATAACATTGCCTTATCAAATACTTATTTGCAAACAATTATACATAGTCTCTCAATTGACTTGTTTTTCAGGGTTGATAGAAACTAGCTCTTGAAGAAATGAAAATACAAAACTTTAAAAATTTGGACAAATAAATGAATGTTTGTTGTAAATCAACAGATTTTTTAAAAGGAAATGTTTTCAAATCCTGTTTATCATCGTTGTATTCCTTTCTTTCTTCTTCTTTTTTACTTCTAAATTTGGGAGAAAAGGGGACAGAATCTTTTTTTTTGGGATTATCTTAATATCTTGCTGAGGTAGAAATTTCAGTTAATAGAATAGGTTCAGAGGTTTTGTATTCAAAGTACCCCGTCCATCCCATGCGGTGATCTCAGGGTGAATTGAGAAGTAGCATCCATCAACTGCCCACAAAGGAATGGCGGTCTATCTGCATACCCTGAAATTTATCAGGTCAACACAACAACTGCACTTTTATTTGCAAGTACACATCTACCATTCATACACAATATAAAGTATACAAAAAACTGTTTAAAAAATAAGAGGTACCCCAATAATAAACATGTGAAAACCAACATAATTTCCTTTGGCACCGGTTAAAAATATTATTTGCAATTTCTCCGTTATGGGAGAGACTGAGATATGAGTTGCAGTGTAAAAAAGAATGTTAAAATAAAATTAATGACTTACAGTTGAATAAATTATAGTCTATAATAATGACCATAAAGATCTTCTTTTTCTTCTCCTACTATGACTTGAAGAACGAGCACTTTACTTGAAGATTTTCCCACACAATAGGGCACTCAGGGTTGTGAATTACAGGGTAGATAATCCCTCACATAGTAGGGAAATAAATCAATTCTTTCCTTCACGTTATGATTCATTCAGACACAGCAGGTACACATAACTAGTGGACATTTAAGTGGTCACTATTGCAGTTAGAGGACAACAACAAAAAATTCTGGCTAATGCTTCCCTCCTATTCTTTTTCGTTTTAAGTTCGAGGAGAGGGAAGCGAAATAGGGCTATTATAAAGAGGTAATTATTGGCATAATTGTTCACATAGCTAAACCCCAAATGAATTTATCACAGCACACCTTAGCAACAACACACAGCAATAACCAGTCTTATTTAAATAGCTTGGTCCCTGCTGTGTTTTTTTTTTTGTCGTTCAAAAGTTGAGCTTCAGGTAGTCAAAAACAGATTCATACACAAGAAGCATGATGGCACCACCTAAAGGGAGAGAAAAAAAACAACCTTTAACAAAAATTCCATGGATTATAACTAAAAGTGGTATAATGTCAGTATGTGTAAAGGCTACATAAGGACCAGAAGTAGAAATTGTGGACCAGAAGTAGAAATTGTGGACCGGAAGTAGAAATTGTGTACCGAAAGGAACTTATTTGTGTCAATAAATCATCCTATGGTGCTGGGAGATATCTAAAAATAATCTTGTAATAAATATGACCCATTTGTATAAGCTGTGCATTTTGACTGGTCGATATCATAGAATGTCCCAAATTTGCCTTAGATAAATATTATACTTATAACAACAACACGGCCACTGTAACATCAGCGTAGCTACATTTAACAGCAAAACAACCAACCACTAAACAAAACATGAAAATCAACGGATTCTTGTCACTTATTGTATGGAATAAACAGAATTTTTTTGTATTGAAATGAGAGCTTTTTTATTGAAATAAGGAGAATTTTCATTGAAATAACGAAAACTTTTAACAGACACATCAAACAGAACTGGCCAGCTGTACTGATGTTATAGCCGTGTTGACATCACACCACTCTGCATTTGGATATGAAAGGGTTCATTTTTTCTCATCAGCAAAATATCAATTGACTTTTATATTATATTCGTTTACCACTTGTCAGTCAATTTCATTTGCAAAATCTTAAAGCAGGTAGTCCAAACCAAACATTCAAGTGTAAGCAACGGAAAAGTAACGTCTACCACTGAAAAGAACTTAGCTTCCTGAGAAATCAAATACTAAAATCATTTCTGTAGGATGGTTTTACCTGAAATTATGGAGTTTTAAAATTTTGTTGTTGAAAGTTTGTAACTTTTTCAAATAGGCCATAACACCAACTAAAACTAAAAGTCACGAACACAGGGAACAAGCCCAATTTTTTTCCTGCTTCTCCAAACTACAAAACAGCTTTTCATTGATGGAAAATGTAGATTACACACCAAACAGCTCATTCAGCCTGGGTAACTAGACTAGATCTAGTAGAAGGCTGTAACAGGTTTTGATTGAGGAAGCGTTAAACATAGCAGTAATAGCTCCCAGTACTTATTCGGAAATTCAAAATTTAATGAGACTAGAACATTCTAATGCAAAATTAAATGGGCTTTCTAGTGGTGTGCTTGCTTTTCCCCCTGATTTTTTTTACGAAGTCGACATACGTTAGCACCTAAGAACTTGAAAAGCATCGGATGAGCTTGTAATTTTGATACCACAGGGAAAAATGGGTATCTGATACTATCATTATAAAGCTTATTTTTAGCACAATCTGATACAACCAATCGGAGACCACTATCATTCATCAAGCAAGTGTGCGACACGAAGAAAGAGAGATAGGTGTTCACAAGCTGTCATTTTTCTGGCTTGCCACTGACTTCCCCTCTTAGCACCCTTGTTTACTAAGAGTATGAGGGCACATTGTATTACATTCCCTTTCACAACACACATGGTTGGAAAGAGTTTGAATGCAGATTTCAGGTAGTGTAAACCATATTACGTTACTACACTGTAGAGAGAGAGGGGACAAGGTGAACGAAACAAGTGGGTGGTTTGGACAACCTACACATAGATTTATATGTAATTCGTATCTTCCTCTTGCCTAGTATTTTGTCTTCATCTTTATATTAGAGCATTCTCCATTCTACATCAATGTCCTTCAATTTCACCATAAGCTTGCTTTTGGCCATCACATCAGTTTTATCAATATTTTCTCCTCCTTTTTATATGTTAAGTTATGATTAAGGCTGAATGTGAGTAAAAAGTAAAATTCCTTCGAGGCCCTTCAGGCCTATACAGCCAAGCTTATCCCGGTTTCTATAGCGTGAAGCAGAACAAGTGACAATAATCACCCCCTGGCCAGGACGCTAGTCTGATGCAGGTTTTTACTCCCAAGCTAGTGCTTATACCCACATGCACCCTGGGCAGAGTGGGGAAATACGTGTTACGTCTTTCCCAAGGAACACAACGTCGGGCCTGACTTTGCCAGGATCCGAACTCGGGACCTCATGATCCCCAGTCTGGCAGCCTAAGCACTTGGCCACCGACACCACAAGGCTGAATGCACCAATACTATATGCACTACTGTTTATAGTTACATTCTTATACCGTTAAAAAATTTTAATGTTTACACAGCTACGCTCATCAGAGAATAAACATCAACAAATCGTCAATCCAGCCAAGAAGGTTGAGAAAAAGTATGACAAATCGACTCTCAAAAATATTAATTTTACAAGAGGATACAAAAATAAAAGAATAAAAGAAGGAGCAAAATCATTACCTGGTCCAAGACGTAACACTTTTGGCAGGAGACCCTTGTACAAGGCAAAATATCTGTGGTGGGGGAAATATGTATCATATCTCAGTTCAACAGGGATTTTTTCATACATCAGTCATTATTTACTTACTTAAGATTAACTATTCTTCAATCATATTATACTCCCTTACACACGGTACAGTTTAAATTCTAGTGCAGCAATCAAACATCCTTTATTGACCTGTTTAAGATTTGATAATAATTCTCTCCTATTCACTCCTTGACCATGCTAATTCAGCAGCTACCAAAACAACTATAAATGACCCGATTAATTAATTAATTCTTTTGATACTTTTTTTATTCATGTGACATTGGTGGCGGAGCAGTTAGACTGCCGAACTGGGGATCATGAGGTCCCAGATCAGAATCCTAGCAAAGCTAGTTCCCACGTTTTGGTCCTTGGGAAAGACACTAAACACGCATTTTCCAAACTCAACAAGTTTTTATTCCCAATCTAGTGCTTGTACTTATACCATTTGTACCTGGAGTCAAGTGGGGGAAATGCATGTTAAGTGTCTTTCCAAAGGAACACAGCATCACACCCAGCTGTGCTAGGATTCAAACCCGGGACCCCATGGTCCCAAGTCTGGCATCTTAACTACTTGGCCACCGATGCACCAGGCACAGGGTGTCGGCCTTGAATTTGACTCTTTTGCTACATCAAATGCACTGTTTATGATGGAAGATAGCATTCTAGAGTGGGGAAATGCGTGTTCACGCCTCTTTCCCAAAGAACACAACGTCAGACCCGGCTGTGCTTGGATTCAAACCCGGACTTCATGATCCCTAATTTAGCATCCTAACTAATCGGCTACCGACGCCACCCTTTTAAATTGTAGAGAAGCAAAATAACTTTGTAATACAAACTGCATGCCGCTGACACTTACCCTTCTTCCTTATAGACTAGTGCCATTGACTGGAAACAGCTTTTATACTTGATTTCTCCGGGCACTGGTTGTGGGCCTTGAATTCGACTCTTTGCTACATCAAACGGAATGTTTATGATGGAAGACAGGGTTCCAGATATCAAACCGATTACAAAAACGTCTGAAGAAATCGTGAGTCGGATCCTGAGGAGAGAAAAAAACAACAACACAATAACTACATCATAGGCGACCCACCTGGAAGGAAAAGGATAAAAGAGGCCATTGACAATAGTCAATCAAATCAAGAGGACACAAGTCTTGAATTAGTGTGAAGGGTTCAGGATGACATACATATAATTCATCATCATCAAAACCAAAGAAGGAGCCGCAAGCTACGAAAAAACTCTTAGCAGCCGGTACAAAATTACACAGTAAATTTTTCCATCACTCCTGATGGCTGTGTGGTAAAAGGGCTGCCGTTAATGCCAACTGCCCCACCTCGCCAAAAAAATGGGCAATTTTCCACAATCAGGTCTCATGGGAACCACATTTCCCTCCTCTTTCACAGTGATGAACATATGACAATGTCATGTTCAGAGGTTTCTGACAGGGCCCTGCACCATCGACAGGAAGGTCGTGGCTTGTGTCTATCCTGTCCACCATTTGCCCCAGTTTTGCCAGTAAGTTTCATTGTAACTCAGAACACACTGATGAAGAATGCTTAAAATGCTTTGGGGCATGGAACAGGTCAGATACATGATGCATTTTTCACATATCTCTTACATTGCACAATCTTTGCCATCAAATGTAAAAGAAAAAACCCAAACCATAACCTGTTTCGTCAGATGACTAAAGGCATTGTATTTATATTCCGTAGCTACCCACAGCACTCAAGAGGTGACAGCAACTTTAAAAGCTTCACCTTTACAACTTGGTCCCAACAATGAATAAAACAGTTATCGTAGAGATGACACCAATGGTTAAGAACAAAAATTATCGTATAGATAAAACAAATGGTTTATTAGACAGGAAAGAATAAATAAGAATCATTGAAGCCCCAAAATAAACCAAGGTCAGGAGCTAAACGATGTAAAAAAATAAAAATAAAGACAAACTAATTGAATAAGCCAGATGACTAAGCAACACAGTAGTAAAGAAATAACACAGGATGTTAACTTCATAATTGATACACATAAGAAATGACACAGGATGGTAACTTCATAATTGATACACATGAGAAATAAAAGTTTTAGAAGCTTTAAAAAGGATATCCACTAATTAAATCATGAGTGCATGCAAATTGTCGTTTCTCTACAATATACATAAACTATTAATTGACAAAACATTGCATAATCCAATCACCTCAAATTCCGGTACCATATTCTTGACATTGTGGTAAAATCCAAGTAGACCATATTGAATACGCCGTGTCTTCCTAAAGTTGCGGTGAGTCCCTTGTTCAATCCCTTTAGGCCAAAGCCATCCTTTGCCATGATTTCTTTGGCTGTTGCTATCGTGCTAGGTTGCTGAGGAGAAAATTTGCCAAGCGTTAACTTGTGAACAGATGAAGCATTTTTCATAGCAAAGAAGAAAAATCATTTTCACATTAGATCTAGATCAAGATCAGAAGGAGACTTTTATTTAACAAACAAGGGAAGCAAGGCAACAACATCTCTCGAAAATCTTAAAAAAACAAAACAAATCAAATTTCATTAAAAAGACAACTCATTTTCACAGTTCTCCCCTTGGTTATCTCACCCCATCTCCCCCCCCCCTCTCTCTCTCTCTCTCTTGGTGTGAAACAAGTCAGTAACATTACTGCAGTTACCTCTTTAAATGTAGAACGTTGAGCTTGTAATTTGACCTTGACAACTTCAAACGGATTGATGACAAGGGCTTCAGTCATTCCTGATGCCAAGCCTGAGAGGGTCAAGACCTGAAAAGAGAAAATAAATAAGCTATAATTTTTTTTTAAAACAACAGCCGATTTAGAATCCACATTCATGTAAACCAATTTTAGAGGATTACCTCCATTCACTCCTTAACTCTCCAAGGAGTATACAGTAAGAGATACCAACAATTTCCATCATTCCGACACTTTGACAAGGACACCCCCCCCACCCCCCGTAGCAGGATAGCTTTTGTTTGATTGAAATTTACCCCGTGCATCATATGTAGTGATCTCAGGGTGAATTAAGAGGAAACATTAAGATGAAAAATAAATGTAAGAGTGAAATGAAAGAAGCAGGATAGCCATTTCCATTCAAGTCAAGAAAACAGGGCTGAGAACCTTTCCCAACAGTACAAAGATCGGTTTTCAAACCATAAACCACGGAGTGCCGGGTTTTAAACAAGCTTACTTGTCACTTCAAACCCGCGACACTGACAATTGCTTCATTATAACATTTCAAAATCAAACCCTGATGTCGAAGGATTTATTCCCATGTTTGCATCCATTGTCTTTCCCCAATACACTTTTTTTGTCTGAGAAATGACCAAAATCAAACAACAGGTAAGACTCAAGCTGTATCGAACTATTGTAAAATCTGTACTTTTATACAACTGTGAGACCTGAGGCACTAACAAATGAGCAGAAATTAGACTTTTTTTCTTTGCATTTTCATTATTTGATTTGATTTACACACATCCACATCTAAGGCGATCTCAGAGTTTATGGTAGGATTTTAATTTTGCCTGGACAAGAAAAGTGTATTGGGGAAAGACAATGCATATTTCAGACCTGAGTATGACACTTACCACTGGTTGAGCAATGTAATCCCCGTAAGAGAACATATTTTTATATCTTTCAAAGGTGAAAAATTTGACCGCCCTCTTGGGGGTCTCCGCTAGCAAAGGTGGAAGGATGCCCTTGTAGAATGACATGGCTCTGAAAAAGATATCACAATGGTCATTGCCTATGTAGGATAGCGATAAAATCGATAAAAAAGACAATGATCTTCTATTAAACATACTTCAGCCTAAATAGGCTACTAATAGCAATATAGTTTACATCAACAAACGTTCATAGCTTCAAAACTCTGACCTGTCATGAGATACAATTTTCTAGCCTTAAGTTGGTTTATCCTCGTTATTTGCATGACTTGCAGAGAATTTGTTTCTCAAACGGAGTTAAATGTTAAAATGGACATACCCCTCTTGTCTGTACATCTTCCGAAAACAGTCAACGATGGATGTATATCTGTTTGGATCATCAGGCCCTCTTTGAATTTGAAATCTGGTCTTCACTAAATCGAGTGGATGCATAATTGACACTTCCACAAATCCTAAAAGCACAGAAACATAAAAAAAGTTTCAAATATGTGACATTACAAGAAAACACATGCAAATATCACAAAATCCCAACAAGCCAAACTATTATTCAATTATTATTCCCACCCCCACCCCCTATAAACTCCTATACTTGATATATATCTACGCTCTTGGAAGGCTTAGGACATGTTTTGCTGCTTTGGGAATCATGATTGATTTATAGTCCACAACAAAAGCCAGGCTTAATGGCTTTAGTCAGTCGTCAATATTGCAAGATATTGATGTGTCAACAACAGAGGGAAGAAAGCATGATATATGGGAACTTCAAGCAAGCTTCTTATAGACAAAATGGTCAAGGCCAGTTGAATCAATTTTCAATGGATCATCATGAATGGAAAGAAGATATGTATTGCATGAATAATGGAGAAATCCATTTTACGACAAATAACTAATTAAACTATTGATTCAATTCCCTTTGTGACTAATTAAGAGCTTCAAATGTAAGTTCTTTATTTGAGTATTCATTCTCTTGTAACTTCACCTTCCTAAAATGTTGGAAGCTCTTAAATCATGATTTTGATTTAGCTTAGTTATATGTATACTGTTCTGATAAAATTGTCTCTTTGTCCCCATTTATATTTATATATATATATATATATATGTAATTCTGAGTTGGTCATTCTTTGCGCATGAAAGGCTTTTTCCAGGCCATTAAGAGTTTCCATGTTTTGCAAACAGGTTCTAAATGGTCCCAAGATTGTTTATTTCAGAAAATTTTCTACCAGAAGTGTGAGGAAAATTTCATTGCTCCCCTGTCATTAAGAAGAATTTTCATACACTTAAGCCACCATTTTCAACAGGTCCTAAGAATCAAAAAGTTGGAATAGTATCGTTCATGCCCAATACTTATAGTCATCTGAATGGTATCGTTGCTGCTGAGGGTAATTATATAATATACAAACATATTTCACCCGGGTGGTACCAAGTACAATTATTAAATCGGGCTAGTATTCAATTCTGCCATAGGTAGGCGTGAAGGTACTAAAATAGTACTATTCCAACTTTTTAATTACCCAGTACAACATGTTCAAAATGGCGGGCTGGCGGCAAGAAAATGATACTCACAAAGATGGGGAAACAATGAAGTTTATATTTATTCAACCCCAAGTTTGGAAGAACAATTTTTTCAAGCAAAAACGATCTGGGAATAATTGAAAGCCTGCATGCTAAATATGGTTACTCTTTGTGGTCTATCAACAGAATCTTTTGCGAGCAAAGATCAACCAACTCATAATTATATATATATAGATCTATATAGAGAGAGATTTTGATTTGTTTTGATTGGAATTTATCCCATCCATCATATGTGGCAATCTCAGAGTGAATTCAGAGGAAAGAAGGAGAGAGAGAGAGAGAGAGAGAGAGAGAGAGAGAGAGAGAGAGAGAGAGAGAGAGAGAGAGAGAGAGAGAGAGAGAGAGAGATAGAGAGAGAGAGAGAGAGAGAGAGAGAGAGAGAGAGAGAGAGAGAGAGAGAGAGAGAGAGAGAGAAAATTACTATGTGATAGTACCCGGTTGGGAATATAAAGAATAGCCACTGTTGGTATTACTCTCAACCATGTTGAGAGTAAAAAAATTAGTATTCCCAACAGTTAGGAATAACGACAGCCAAAAACATAAGAAATTAAGACATATGCATATATATATATGGCAAGTTTCACAAAAATGGGACCCAATCTTTTCTCACTGTCCAATTGATGAATCTTCTTAAGATTTGGTCCATATATAGCTTTGACATTGCAGATATAAAAAAATGTTATCTTGTGAAATTTGCTTTCAATTTGTGATATTTTTTTTTGGTGCAAACATCAGGAATTGAGACCGTCAGCATTTCCCTCATTTCAATTATTCCTTTTTCACAGGTAAGTGAGGCCAATGGCTTTTTATTCTGTTTTCTTCAATTCCATGTGAAAAAGAATTGTTCAAAGAAAATTTGGCCAGGTCTACAAATTTTTCTTCTTCTTTTGCAATGATCACATGAAACAGGTTTCAGATTTGTCATATTATGCAACAATGATGGTCTTAAAATGAACCCACAGCAAGAGCTGAAAAAAAATGGTTGAAAATATATAGAAGCGTCATGTTATAATTTGGAATGAAAGAAAATGTATTCCTATAGCCTTTATCCAGTAAAAGACAAGAACTTTCACAGGTAACTTTTAATGAGAGAATATCATGAGACTACTGACGGTCTAAGTGTGCTTACAGTCGAGCCAAAATTTTAAATTTCGATCTGAGATCCAATGGTGGTAATATCGCATCAAGCTTTTTCCTTGTTGTTCATCTTGTGTAAGACTAATGAGAAATTATGAAATTTTTGTTTTTAAATCGTCCGTTCGGCTTTGAGAAATGTTTTTTGTTTTGGCGGTCTCCTTTTTCCCGCTCACCTTTCGCCTGGACCAAACGAAGATGATACCTGGTGCGTCAGAACAGAGACTGTTCAGGTTAGATACAGTTGCATTAGCAAAGGCTGTTTTGGCTTATCGTGAGTAAAAATTATTACAAGGGTTGCCCCGATTTTCATCAAAACCCTGATTCCACGATTTCTTTCCGTCAAACACAGATCTTTTTTCAGTGGTCGAAGATTTTGTGTGCACCGGTAATACAAAATACCTGAATCTTTGAAAATAAGGAAATTCTGCTGATACCGTAATCGCTGCCAACGACGATACTATATAGGGCTTCTTTTAATGACTCTAGATACTTATAGTATCGATATTGAAAAAAAATCTTCTGATTTGCAGACTGCTTTGACTGTAGTCTAAACCTAATCCCACTTTTGCCTGCCTGTGATTTTAGATCGTATGTTGTACGTACGCAGGGCTGCCAACCATTACGATTAAATCGCAATCATTACGATTTTGATAGACCTATTACGCCATTACGATCGAAAAAATCTTGATTATTACGATTTCCCGTCTCAGTTGTCTTTTTGGTAAATCAACAACAAAAAACTACCACCCCCCACAAAATAAAAGGGCGCAACAAGAACAAGACACTTCTCTTCCCTACGTTAAACTTTTTGTAGTGAAAGCCCCCATGGTACAACTAACGTTAGCATATAATATTATAACATTAATAACAATACACTGTAAGTAGGCCTACGATACTAGAAGCGCAATACCCAGTGTACAGGAATATTATTACTAATTTAATGGGAACTTGAGTATAGTAGACGGTACTTTCCCATCTTGGCGCGCGCGCGCGTGTATTTGTGTGTGTGAGAGAGAGTTTGCCCCGTACTATGTCTGACAGTTGACACCAACACTACAACTATAAGACGCTCTCTCTATCCATCCCTATCTCACACATACACTATAAGATTTACGTATTAAGTGTACAATGTACAACATCGCAACCAGTGCAAGCACATATAGTATTGTGTTGGAATATCTGGCCCTCAATAACTTTTCTTTTGGGACCTAGCAATCTAGCTGTAGACTAGATTTAAAACTATTTCTGACTATCCACATGGCCTAACGAGGATTTACACTGGGTGGTTAAGTCATTGTGCCGATAATGGAACCGCCACGCAAAACATGGATATGTGTATGTGGGTGTGTGTATATTTTTGGGATTATTACTATTTTTTTTAGTCAGATTACGATTTTTGTTGTGCTCTATTACTATTCCTCTATCCCAGGTGTTGGCAGCCCTGCATAGTCTACTCTAGCCTACTTTGGACTTTGTGGAATTGAAAATTCAACTGGATTTGTTAAATTTCTATTCAAAATAGAGCCCCCAGCTAAAAAGTTTTGTAGTCATCAACAGCGCAATATTGAGAGGGTACACTAAGACATGGCCATTCATCAAGCCATCCTCTTTCGGAGAGATTCTTATGTGAGGTGTGACGTTTGTGCGACTGATGTGAAAATTACGTCTGGCGTGATGAGTGACATTACAAAACATGTGGCAACAGCGAAGCACAAAGCAAGGGAATGAGTGCCTTCTGTGAAACCATTCTTCAACAAAAAGCCAAGCGATTGTACTTTTATATAAGTGTTTTTTTTAATGTTTTTGCCTCTTTAAGCTCAACATGGGCATGACCTTGATTTTTTTTGGCTGATATCCTTATTTTGGGTTTTGGCTGGGTGGCAGGTCTGAAGACATAAGTTTGCGCTAGTCTAGTGAGGTGGGGAGAGTCGAAATCTTGAACGCTTTCAAGGCACTCTATGTGACTAAATAGTCAGAAAGGGGTGATGGGGGGGGGGGGGTATAGGCTAGGAGTGCTGATGGGACTAAGGGCCGGCAGTACAGAGAAAAAATACATTGTCGATTAAAGCGATTTCTATTCGATTAGGTTTTTGTTGCTGTTGTTGCGTTTTTTCTTTCTTTTTCCTCTCTCTTTGGCAAATATCGGCCTATACTGATCGCATTCTCATACGTTATATAAGCAGTGAAGCTTATCGGGTTTCGTAGAATGGCACACACGATAAACGCATACATAACAAGGATAGTATAAAGGCGTACAACCACAGAATTAAAAAAAAAAAAACAGGACAAAAAGTAACAGTTTTCATCCACTTGCACAATCCAGAGCGTGCGAGTCATAAACATTAAGGCACTGGCCGTGGACTTCGCGCCTGAGGTGTGACTGAACACAAACTTCACATCTTTTATTGAGAACTAGGGAACAGCCAGGGAACTCTCTCGTCCAGATGCCCAAGTCTTGCGTCACTAAATAAACACCAGGAAACCACGGTCGATGGACCAGGGAAGTGCCGCGTAACGCTGCGCCACTGGCATGCGACCAAGAATTTTTTACAGTTATGCCCCTTGACTGAAAACCATGATTTTTAAAAGCTAATTTGTGCGGCAACTCAGTGCTTTGCTATCTCTTAAAGACATGGAATCCTCAGGTTCTAAGCTTTAACATGGTCTGTAATGATTGTATGAAATATAACCATTGAAATTATGACACAAGAGAGAAATGGAGATGGACCATTTTTGTGAAACCTGCCATATAATTTACACATGACACCAACGCAATATTATACATTACACATGACAGAACAGACATGTAGGGTAGGCCTCAAGGAGTGGCAAGAACGTGAGCGCACTTCAGCAACGCCAAGTGTCCAACGGTCATGTCAAAGACTTGGTCACGGAGGTTGAGATCAGTGTGAAGTGAGAGGAGAGGAATCACTATCACGGTAGGCTAGCCTACATCGGGATCAGTTGGCCTGAGTCGGAGAGAGTGAGAGCATGATCACATGCAGTGTGTGGGTTTCTTTTAGTGAATTAGGTTGGCTATACATTGCAAACCGTAGCATTTAACTATTTTCAAGTTCGATACTCACTGCCCGGCGGTGCTAAAGTGTGATTATGCCAGAGCCTCTATAAAATAATTATATCAGCAATCCGTGTATAATTGGGTCTAGTTTTTTACGCTTGCACTGTGAATGTCTGTGATAATAGATTAAAAAGTGAAGCGTCATTTTCGTTGATTTTCTCAAGACATCCAAAATTGGACCTACAGTATTTTTCCACTGGGTCGTGACTTTCACCGATATTAGATCTAGATTAAATATTTTCTCTCAGTCAGATCCAGTACACTAGATCTAGATCTAAATCTAGATCTAGACCTAACGCATAGATATATACGATAAATGTTGGACCTATATCTAGATTTAGATAAGAGTCTATCTAGATTTTATCTAGACATCTAGATCTAGATCTAGATTCCAGATCCCAGTAAGTTAGTCTTTAAAAATCTTCACTTTACAGACTACTTTCACTTACCGGCACATCCTCCTGACAAAAATTGCATGCCAGCCAAAACAGCGGGACCATGAGGGACTTTTGAAGGTGGAAAACCTTTCTTTTCTTCCATCTCATCAGTTTTTCAGAGTAGAAGTTTCAAAAAATATTTATTTCTGCAACATGAATCGACCACAAGAGATCAACTGGTCTAGGCCGAGAACTTCTCTAAATTGAGAGGCGTGTAGAGCGTGGAGTGTTGGCATGAACCACTAAACAACGAAATATTTGTTACCTTTGACCCATGACCGCTGGGTCGAAATGGTAGCGAATAGGGAGGTAAGTATTGTAAGTTTTATGATGGAAATAAGATTACGAACTGGATCATAATGTCATCCAATGTATTTAGATTGAAATCATTATAAGTACGGAATATTTAATGACAGATTTTAAATCACTCTAAATTTATACAAAAGTGTAAAAATAATTGAAACCAATATATCGTAACAACGTTTAGGGGCCATCCGAGAAAGTGAAAGTAGCCTAAGGTAACGTTCAGTGTTCAGCCACAATGTTTGACCTCGTCCCTGATAATCCTGCATTTGGAACACATTTGTGTTGCTGGTATAAATTTGCCTAAACCATAATGTCAATGTCTATTTTTATGTTCTTCTTAGGATCTAGATCTTAATTGTTACGAATGAAATCAATATCATTCCTGTTCTCTAGAATTAAGATATATATTTATATTTATACAGTGGAACCTCTCTAATCGGGAACTCTCGGTGGATTGTAAAAATTGTCCCGATTTGATGGGTTTGCCGATTCCCGGGACTTTGGGATTTTGGATTTCCTTCAACAATTTGAGGGACCTAAGTCCTCATGTGAGTGGTAAAATGCATAATAAAACGAACAAGTAACCACATGATCAGTTGATCAAAATAGAGATTTCACTCATGCTCACAGTCGATCTTCGTTGAACGGTAGATAGATTTAATAAGATATTAATGACATTATTGTAATCAAGAATGCTTGGTGGATCGCTAAATATCCTTCTTGTCATTGACAGGTTCATCAGGCAATAAATAACAATGACAGTGCACAAGTCTGCTTTCTAAGTGCCGCCCCATGTCAACACTATTATACTGTATTGTTAGAAGAACGAGCAAGGACTGGCTCTACACACCTGTTTTCATACTACCTTCGTAGTGGATATAATATCTTGTGTGTCTTGCTTATGGTTGTCGTGAACTGGTACGTGCGACATCTTGTACATATTATGTAATGTTTATAACACATGTAACACTCTAATGCATTTTTAATAATCACTGTTTTGTTAACACGGAAATCAAATTTGGATAGCAAGTGTGTTGGAATAAATAACTATGGGGAAATGGTGATGATAATCGATTCAAGTCTGCGAAAAATTGTCCCGATAAGCAGGGGACGTTTCCTGTTTAGAGAGGTTAAATATAAATATAAAAAAATTGTTTCCGCAGATTTCTTCCCCGATTGCCCGGGTTTCCCGATTCCCCTGGTTCCTGGTTAGAGAGGTTCCACTGTTATTACTTTTTGTGAGTCTTTTACTGTTCTAACTACTTCATTTTAACTGATTTAGAGTCTTGTTTTATTTCCCACTCTGCTGGCACTGTTATTGTAATGTAATAAATATCATAGTAGTCTTACTGAAGTAAAGAGTCTTTGCTTGTACAGTTTTTGTATCATGTTGAAGTGAACGTGTTTTATTAATCGAGATGACATACAACATGATATGATGAAGTTATGTCACTATTTTACCGTTTGCAAAACAAAAGACTGTATTTAATTATAAACGCTTAGGCCTCTCTGCTACGTTTTGGTACAAGTACGAGAAACATACTTGCTTTGTCCTCTCATCTGGTGTGTCTGGCTTAGGGTCGTCGTGAACTGACACTTACAACATCGTGTACATATTTGTAATAATCAATGTTTTGCTAACACGGAAACCAAATTTGGATAACAAGAGCGTGTTGGAATAAATAAATATAGGAAATGGTGATGATAATCAATGCAAGCCAGCGAAAAATCATCCCAATAAGCAGGGGACCTTTCCTTTGTGTCAGTCACACAGGCCCTAATTGCTACCGGTATATTTGCAAATTGGACAGAACCTATTTAGTAATGTTCGTAGTAATCAAAGTATACATGCCACTCCAGGAATGGATTTAAATAGAATTTTAAAAGCAATGACATGAGAATGAAGAATCTGTGTTGATGCTGTCCATTACTATAATTACTATTTCATCTGGTAATTTGTCTTAAATGAAATCTTCCGTGTTGGGTTATATTCTTTTAATTTTGGGTTCTTTATTTTTATTTCCTTTTGTCTTGTTTTTCAGATACAAACACAATGTCTATTCTAGGCTCAACTATACAAAGACTTATGTCTTCAGTGAATCGCCTTGTCCCGTTACTGAAGCAGCAGGCTACAGTAATTCAATCTTCATCCAAATCAAATAATATTAGCAGTGTCGCTCGCAGTTTTCAGCCTCAGCGTCATACTTCACATCCCCGTAAGTCTGATGTACTCGTGTGTTGACTACTCAAGTGCCAGCTATCTATCACTATCACAATATATACCAGTACTCATTGTATGAAATTGCTTGCTTTTCTGCATTTATCTTATAATATATATTATAATATGATGTTATAAAGCAGTCTGAGCTGCATTAGGGAGACTCTGTAGTCCAGGGGCAAGGTGACAGCCTCTCAAAGGTCTGGGTTTATGCCTTAATGGCGGTTGAAAAATTTTCTCAGAGTTTTTCGAGTAAAATCTTTTTTCAATTTTTTTGGACCTACCAAAGATAGATTTATTTTATGAGTATTGTCTAATTTTTATGAAACATCACAATTCAGATAACCTGCAAACTTTTACTTGCACAATATAGAATGGATTGATACTGAAAGAGATTGTGGGAAAACTTCTTTCTGTCTCAAGAATTATTTATTATACTTTTTGTAAACATGTGAACTGTTTGTTGTATAAACTGAAGAAAAAATTATCATAAATTTTCCTAATAAAAAGATAATTTTTCTTATTTTTTTCATATTGTTTAGAAGCTAATGACACTAGTTATGATCCTTTGGGTAGAAGTAGTAAATAGAATAATACTGCATAATTTAGGGTGGCAATTTCTTGCTTGCAACTTGGATTTGAAAAAAGAAACTTGCATCGTGTAAGATGATTTTATTCTTTTTCCAACACATCAGAATGAAGTTTCTTTATTTTTATCAGTCAGTGTCTGAAAGCTATATTTCATGGCAGTCAGTTGTGGACTTAATCCATAACTGTTCTAAGATCTTTGTCATTATTATACGCACCTGTAGATAAAACTGTTTTGAGATTTTGTTTTCCCTACTAGATTCAGCCAACTTATTCTGATGTTGGTTTCTACTGTAAGGAAGTGGAAAATATAGAATATCGTTATCAAAATCTTTAATCGATCAGCTTGGGGGTAGAAAGTGTGAATGTCAGGACTATTGAAACACTCTAATCTACAGAAAACACTGGTGTGTTGTGCAGTTCCTGCTACATTTTTCTGCCTTTCCACGATTTAACAACCTTTAAATGTCACCATATTAAAACTCATATTGAATGTGTCACATCTCGTGTTAGATTGATATATTAAGAAAGATGACGTAGATATATTTAGATACAGTGAAACTCGTATTAGTTGACTCAATCTGGTGCATTGATATGGTTTGTGGCATCCATTCAGCAACTCTTACCGCATAAAATAAACAACTAAATTTTGAAGGAACTGTTTAAAGTGAATACGTTAATCTTAATAATAAGCTGATTCAGTGTAGTTGAACAACCCAAAGTGATGACTGAGGTGGACGCGAAGTCTGCTATGGTCATATTAAATGTCCATGAGCTATATTGAAATTTCTGCTGAGTTTTAGCTTTGCGTTTACTCTCTGTGTTGTTGGCAGTAGACAGCAGCCTCACTCTTTCAGTTATCTTTCCTCTTGCTGTTTAATCTTTTTATGATGAGATCACCGCATATGGTGGACGGGGTAAATAAAGGAAACAAAAGAAAACTCTGTGGCTCATGTACTCTTTACTTTGAGGTGAGCAGTTTGGGGCATGCAGAAAAAGATTCTTCTTTCTTTCTTTCTTTATCAGTTCCTATTCTACCTTCCCCAGTGTATGGGTTTAGGTGCCCAAAATGATCTTTCTCCAGGTTACCCCTTCCTGACCTCTCTTATAATGCAAAAAAATTGCAAAGAAATCTTGAATACTGTTTGAGACAATGTTCTCTTTTCACCTCAAGATCAATTAATATGACGAACTTGTGTTTTCAATTTTGATTTAAAAGCATTAAAGATTTTGCGTTTCTCGTGTCCTCATTCAAGGAGCTCCACACTTCGGATGCAGCAAATTTAAAAGCCCAGCTAGAAAAATCTGATTTGGGTATATTCTTGACTAAGACAGTTTGACATAACGATTTAAGTTGTCGTAAAGGCTGATGAATTATAATGAGATCTTTCAAATAGCTTGGTTCCGTATTATTTAGATTTTAAAATATTAGACAGGCAATTTTGAATTTTATTCTAGACTCAATTGAGGGATTTGAGAATTTGTGTTATATCATTTCTAGGCTTAATTTTGGTGAGGAGTCTGGATGAGACATTTTGAATTTTTTTGCAATCTTCTGAGTGAGAACTTAGGAAGACCATACAAAAGAGAATTGCAATAGTCCAATCTGTTTGTTATTATTGAGTGGACAAACAATTTAGTTGCATCAGTGTCTAGAAAATCTCTTATACGACCTATGTTATTGTTTGAAAGAACTGACACTAGCATTATTTTGCTATGTGGTCTTTCATAGTTAAATGTTGGTAACAAAAATAAGAGATTAAAAAATGGAAGCAGTCAGATTTTTATATATATAATGTCTATCATTTAAATTACCAATTTTGGCTAAGGAGGAATGTATCTGTTCAGATTATGATATTATTGATAACTTTAATGCTTTGCACTTTTATTTGATAACATAAGAATGCTTTTAATGTACTAAAAAGTAAATAGACTGGATTTGTACTTTTCTTTGCTTTATGAAAACAAAATATATTGTTGAATTCCTCCCTTTTATGATGATCTTATATTTATTGGAGGGTTTTTTCCAGTCATCCAAGGATTTCAAAAGGTACCTCAGGCCTTTTTTCACACTTCATCTCCCATGCAGATCAGTCTTGAGTACATGCATGAAAAAGGTTTGTGTATATTTCACTGATAAATGATTACGATATTGTTTTCTTTCAGTTTTACAATTTTAACAGTTTTTGCTTCAAAAGACTGACATCCCTAATGAGGAACTTCTAATGGAATTTATAGGAATACTTTGTTTATTTATTTTAATTCATTTGATGAATTTAGGCACTCTTTTTGTTATCTGTATCTGTAGAATTATTCAAACAGACGCAAAATTGAGCACTGGTATTCAAGTTTTTGATGCGCTGAATTTTCGTCTTGAACTCTTCAACATTTTTTGATGTGAGACAGCTCTCTAGTAGGGTGTTCATACTACTGTGGATCGGGGAGTAAATGAGTATTTGTACTCGTTGACGATGGGTAGTGCTTTATTGATTTTAAATTTGATGTTCTCTGGGTGCGTACATTTGTTGTTATGTTGAGAGTGGCTTTCAAGTATGTCTCCCAAAATTATTAACTATCTGTTAAAGCTTATTAGTTTGTTGATGTACTTTTCGTCAGTCTGTGAATGTTGGCCTTCTAAGTAAAAGTTATTAATTTGTTGATGTACTTTTCCAGTCTGTGAACGTTGGCCTTCCAAGGGTCCTAATCATTTTCATGAGGCTGCTGTTTTAATGGTAATCATTCATTGAAAATTTTGTTTTAGTGGTAATCATTCATTGCAAATTTTGTTTTAGTGGTAATCAGTCATTGCAAATTTTGTTTTAGTGGTAATCATTCATTGCAAATTTTGTTTTAGTGGTAATCATTCATTGCAAATTTTGCTGCACGCCTTGAATGCTTTCGATTCGTTCGATTTACTTTTGTGTATAGGGATCTCATACTGCACATGCATACTCCAGGAGAGGTCGAACAATGAATTTGTGTGGGATTTCTTTAAGGCTAGCATGGCAATGTTGGAGGTTTCTGCGGATAAATTCTAAATTTGATTTGCCTCAGATTTTGTTTATGTAGAGTTCCCATTTTAAGTTTTCGCTCATCTTTATTTCTAGATATCAATGATCAGTTTGCATTATCGTATGTCATATTTTAATGTGTTTTTCTGTTACATCATTCATATTAAGAAGCAGAATAAGTCATGACTCTTGAAAAGGAATGATAGATAGATAGATATTATTTATATGCATACGTGTATATAATATCTTTTAAAAAATTTTCTGTGAAACTGTTCTCATTACAAAAAAAATCTAATTCATGTCTCAGAAAAAGATATAATTCTAATAGAAATATTTGTAAATTATGCTAGTCCATTCATTGATGCTAACCCACAGTCGATTGAACATAAACAAAAGCAAATTCAAATCGGCTTGTTCCTATTTTTTTATTTCCCAGGGGATTGAGAGAAATGATGGAACATTTTTATTAATAAGTTGACATGATCAGGTGGAATGAACGAAAATATTTATGTAGATAACATAATGTTCCAAGTGTGTTTGACCATGCCCGATCCACCCTGAATAGATTCTGTACTTTTTCTAATACTTTGTAGAATTTATGAATGTCTGGTTTAAAAGTCTATCGTGAATACACCATCAACCTTACTCCAATTATAGTTATGGTATGATTTTTTTGTTTATTTTTTATTTTTTATGAAGGATTGTATAAAAAGGAAAAGAAGAAGAAAAGGACACCTCTTTGATGGACGACCACAGATGAGAGGAGTTGTTTTGAAAACTTTGGTCAAGAAACCAAAGAAACCCAACTCTGCCAACAGAAAGTGTGTTCGTCTTAGGTTGACCAGTGGTAAAGAAGTAACTGCATATGTCCCTGGTGAGGGTCACAATTTACAGGAACATAATATCGTACTCGTTCAAGGAGGGAGATTGCAAGATACACCAGGTGTTAAGTTAGTATGTGTGAGAGGAAAGTATGATCTCACCCATGTGAAGAAAAAATAATCTTTCAATACTTTTACTTTATGTGATTTTTTTTTTTTAGAAATAAAGGAGTGAATAAAACCTTAGCAACATTGTTTCATCTGATTCCATTCCTTGTACATTTGAGTTTTAATTGATGAATGAGGAATGGGGGGGTTTTTTTGTCTTGACATACTCAAGGCACTGTTATTATGACGTGAAAGTATATATGAAGAGATAGTTAGTGGATGCTTTTCCTAACTACAGTCAATATTAGTGGCAAGGATTATTTTTATTTTTTGAAAACTGCTTATTCATTCAAACATTGTTAAACAACCTTCCATTATAGGCCCTACCCCATTCTCAGTTACCGCCAGCTTTTCACTTTTGTACAAAAACAATGGAATAAGTTGTAATAACACCATCCGTCAATGATTTGGCATTAACGTGCCTTAATAACTACTGTAAAATGAAATAAGTTGTAATAGCACCATCCGTCAATGATTTAGCATTAACGTGCCTTAATAACTACTGTAAAATGAAATAAGTTGTAATAACACCATCCGTCGATGATTTGGCATTAACGTGCCTTAATATTATTAATAACTACTGTAAAATACAACTCATTATACCGCCACCGTGTATCACTTATCACCAGCCCGTTTCCCGGAGTGATGCAAACAGGTAGAAGAAGAATCTAGTTTGGCTTGGTCACAGATCCAACGTCAAACACATACTACACACACACACACACACGCGCATCATTGTCATGTGTGTCTTAATACTCTTACACTTACAGAAATGATACTGACACTAGTGACACAAGCCTTCTTTTATATGAGAATGAGAGTAATGAAGGTTTGGAGACGTTTGTCGTCCACTTCTTAGGCCTAGGTCAGTCGAATGAAGAGTGGCATCAGCATAGGCCACAGGCCTAGATTGCGTCATCCTGACAATAGCTTGACAGGACAACCATGGCTATGATTGGGTCCAATTGAGTGGCATGAGTCACGCTTCACTGCAGTGTCGCCATAACCTAAACTCATCCATTTTGAGTTAGGGGTGTCATTGTTTTTTTCTAGACTACATATAAAAGCCTTGGGCGATCCTATTACATGTATTATATATATAATACTGATACTGTACTACAACAGTCTTTTCATATGCAATAGGCCTACATTGTGTTGTCAGTGATCAGGGTTTTTTTCCTGTTTGATTAGTCAAATATTGATTATTTTCCTCATTGTAATAGTGAAAAAGGATGTTTCCATTATAACGTCATTATTCTGTTTCTAAAGTTACCACTGGGACAACAGTTGGCAGTATAACAAGGTTTGAGTGTACCTATTTTTCAATTCATTCCACAAGTATTAAAACTTGATAAAAAGGTAATAGGCATCAAATATATTTGAAAGCCGAGACTCACTTATGATGAAGTCATAGTTACAAGTGACTCGGGTGAATGATTCCTACGTACATGTATTTCCCAAGCCTGTGTTAGTTTTAGGCCTATAATTTTAAAGGGGTTTGGTTTGTTGCTGGGGTTTTTCCTCTCAATTTATCTCTCAAGTCAAATACAAAAAAAAATAGATAATTTAACTCAAAACCCAAATGGAATTGATTAAGATCAGCCTAAAAAAAGCATTTATTGAAGTAAACCAACCTGTCAAGGTTTTATTTGTTATGAAACAGATAACTGTAGAACAAATGCACATACATGTACAGGTGACTGTTGAACTTCTCCTGTTAGAAGGCAGAGGGTACAGGACGTCTATTAAATGTTATTGTAATAAAAAATTATATATCACTTTATATATTAATACTACATTTTATAAAAAGACAAAAATCTGCACGGATGAAATTCCTCCTACAGTCGACTATGTTTTTAGTGGCGTCCTTGGGGCAACAGAAAAGATCACTGCATTCGTAGTTCAATACGTTGTACAACCGTTTAACTACAAATTCAGGGAACATTAGCTTATGTAAAGTAATTATCAAATTACTACATCACTTATGTAATAATAACGATAATAATAATGAAGATTATTTATATTATGGTGCCCAATTCTGTGTGAAGACAACTCTAGGCGCAACATTACCATGACTACAATTACATACAAGCAAATAAAACCAAACATTCACATTTCCTTTGTATCATTAAGAATGAGATTAATCAGTTACATTAGTTATATACAGATAGGTGTTTATACCTGTTTTAAACTCTTATTCAAATGTTATCAAACGTAAATCTAGAGGGAGAGGATTCCACACTGCTGGAACTGCGTGAGTACAAGACCTCCCAAGTAAGCCTAACAGAAACTTTTTATTTTGTTATTTTTAAAAGACATTGACTGCTAGTTCTAGATCTTAATGATCGTGATGGAGTGAAAACATGTCAAGTCTTGCAAATGTGATGGGGCCTTCTAATAGATACATTTACAACATGAAACAGCAATCTTGTACTTGTAAAACATTCTAGCCTTTAGTGGCAACCAGTGTAACTTTTTAATTAAGGAGTAAAAATGATAATTATGGTCTTCTTCATTTTCAAAACCAGCCTTGCAGCTTGTATAAATTCCTTTTAGGAAGGTTACAACAAAGGTCAATAGACGCTCGCATGGTGAGGAACAGGGGTTCTTAAACTTTTTAGGTCACACTCCCTTGACATCATCCATCAAACTCTGCCCCCCCCTCCTCCTTTTTTTTTCCACATCTCTGAACCAGAGAAAGAGAAGGGGGGGGGGGCAGTGTTGTGAGACAGAAGAAGAAGACAGCAGGAGACTTATGTCCTTTGAAAATTTGGACAATGAAAAATCTAAATTTATATGGGTTTTTGTCCATGGTGGGGGAATTCGAAAGTTACTATTATTTATTTCCTGGTAATTTATGTTTCCCTGTAATATATATACCGTGATTCATTTTCTTTCAGTTCAGCCTCGTTCAAAGTTGTTCAGGTTTGTTTCATTGAAATTATTCCCCCGTCCACCATTGCGGTGATCTCAGGGTGAATTAAGAGGAAACAGCTAAATGAAAGATGGAGTGAAAGAAGGAAAGGAAAGAAATAGGTCCTACCAGTAGCGCCCGCCAACTGCCCGCGGGATAGGGAGGAGGAGAAAGATGGAGGGAGTTTAGTTTAGCTTAATTGAAATTTGCCCTGTCTACCATTGTGGTGATCTCAGGATGATTTAAGAGGAAACAGCAAGACAAGACCGGGCAGTGGACAGGTAGGCACCTGTACGGGGAGTAAATGCTCCCCGCCCTCCACGAGTCTCCTGCTGCCTTGCAGGCAGATCTTGGCTGACCAAAGGCTAGGGAGTTAACTCTGACAAAAAATAACAACCTGCTGCCTTGCAGGCTGGTCTTGAATAACTAAAGGCTAAGGGAGTTAACCCTGACAGAAAATAACAAGGCCTGGTAGGCGGCAGCCCCACCATCTACCTAGGGTACAGTGGGCTAATCCCCTGCTTATCCAAAACCAAAGAGATTCAGAGAAAAAAATAAATATAATATAACCGGCTTGATCTTTCGAAGACGAACTTGGAAACGAATACAGACTGTGATTTTTGGAACATGGAATGTTAGGGCAATATATGGAAAAGAGTTACAATTAGTTGAAGAAATGAAAAAATTCAAAGTAGATATTTTGGCCATTGCAGAAACAAAGAAAAAAAGGACAAGGAATAGAACATGTAGGACCGAATGATATTTTAATCTTCTTAGGAGTAGATGTCAAAGATAAAACTAGAGCAGGAGTAGGCCTCCTAGTGCATAAAAGACATGTAAAGCTACTAGAAAGTTCGAATTTTATAAGCCCACTGCTATTAGAGCTAAATATTAAACCAAAAGGAAGAGAAATTAAATTATTAATAGCTTATGGACCAAACGAAGACGCAACTAAAAAAAGAAAAAGATATCTTCGAAAACGATTTACAAATAGCTGCAGAGAATCTTAAACCCAAATAGGAACTAATGCTTTTAGGAGATTTAAATGCTAGAGTAGGCAACAATGTAGAAACGTCAGAAGGAGTAATAGGTAAAGAAGGAGAGACAACTTCTCCAAATGGAAAGAGACTAATAGATTTTTGCCTTAAGAATAACATGAAAATAGCCAACACCTTTTTTCCTCAAAAAGATATCCACAAATATACAAGAGTAAATGAAGACAGGTGTGAAAAGTCAATCATAGACTACATAATAGTTAGCAGCTCCCTGTTTTACAATATATAACGGAGGAGCTGAAATATTCAGTGATCATCACTTAGTGATTGCCAAAATGAGATTACTGACTGAAGAAAATAAACAGAAAAGGAAAGAGAAGAAAGCTACTAACTTGAAATACCAGTAGTAAAACAGGTATACCAATCTAGGATAAAAAGATTTATCAGTGAAAGACAGATGGATCTGAATGATAGCACAATAGAAGAAAAATTGCAATTGTATAAAGAAACACTCCTCAGTTGTACTGTGGTAAGAAACAAATTAAAGGAGATAGGAAAAGAATAGCATGGTGAAATGAGAATGTCAAGACTAAGATCAAAGAAAAGAAGGATGCCTGGAAGAAATACTTGCAAACAAAGAGACCAGAGGATAGGATAGATTACGTGAATAAAAGAACTATCGCCAAAGAGGAAGTTAGGAAAGCAAAACAGGAACAATGGGAAGAGTTTGGACAAAGATTTCAAGAAAGCTATCAAGGAAATCAAAAGCTGTTCTGGGGGCAATGAAGAGTATGAGAAAGACCAAAGTATGCCCAATACGACAAATTAAGAATGCCAAAGGAGAAATAATGAAAGAAGACAGTGAAATCATGGAAACATGGATAAAGCATTTTCACCAATTACATAATCCCTCCAGAACCTATAAAACAAGGAGTAAAGATCAATTAGTAAGAGTAATAAGTAATCCAGAGGAGACAGCTGAAGATATACTTATATCAATGGAAGAAATCCAAATAGCTATAAGAAAAGTGAAATTAGGTAAAGCCCCAGGAGCAGATCAAGTTATCCAGAAATGATTCAAAACCAAGGGAGAGAGGCAGACAAACTACTACATGCAATATGCCAACAAGCATGGAAGTCCAAACAGGTGCCAGATGACTGGAAAAAAGGGAACGGTAGTACCAATACATAAGAAAGGATCAACTATGGAATAATCAAACTATAAATGACAATAGAATAGCTAAATCAGTATACAGTGCTAAAGCCCAAGGTAAAAGACCAAAAGGCAGACCTCGGAGAAAGTAGGAAGAAGATTTAAAAGAGGCATTGAAACATAGAAATTTAACTTTTTTAGAAGGAAACAGAAAATGCCAGGACAGGGCATTCTGGAGAAAGATCATCCCGGGCATCTGAACCCATATACCGAAAGATAGAATGGGAACTAATAAAGAAAGAAAGAAGCAAGACAAGAGAGAAGTGAAAGAGTAAAAGGAAAGGAGTAGGACCAACCACCAGCACCCACCAACCACCCGCTAAACAGAAGATGAGAGACAAACAGACAGAGGAGACAGACAGACAAAGATAGAGGAGAAACAGACCAACTGTGAGAGAAAGGAAACAGAGACGGAGAGGTAGAGACAGAAGACAGACAGAAGAGACTGACACTGACAGCCAGAGGAGAGGGAGAGAGAGTAAAGCTAAACCAGATAGAAAGACAGACAGACAGACAGCTAGCCAGCCAGAGAAGACGGGACAGAGCATGTGATTGAAAGAAATATCAGGGTGCAAGTGTAATGGGTTTGTAAAGTATTCAGATTGTTATACAAGCTTAACTTCAGTCTTCTATATGTGAAACAGCAATATGATCAATAAAAAATTTTTTCTGAGTTTTACTTTCAACTCTCAAATTAGATCTATATAAAATACTATAAAATAACGACAATCACTCAATCAGACTCACATTGAGGTGAAAAGAGAAAAATTAAAACTCGATATTGAAAATGCAGTCAAAATAGATTTATTTTCTCAAAATATTATCCCTCGCATAGTAAAACAACCAAGAATAATTGGCAGAGCAGTTCCTCAGGGCCACTGATCATCACTACTTAACAGTGAACTCCATGATAGAGCGATAACAATAATATGACAAAATATAAAACAATACAAACAATATGTTAATTAAATGTATATTGTACCAAAGCATTATAATATATAATATTATAATATTAATAATATTAATATGTGTGTGTATGTAAATCACTAATACTAACACCTAAGAGACAATCTACTTGATCATAAACACAAACATGACTGTTATCATGAAAGACATTTAAGCCTCGTAAACACGCCCACAAAACCTACATTCTTTAAGTCTCTGCATAGAGGGAAATCTACCGTATCCCCAAGAAATGAGAAGAAATTGTAACAATGTAATTGACAAAGATTTACTTGACAGGTAATGAGGGGGGGGGGGGTGTACAGGAGACAGGAACATGCACAATCTACCATATTCTGATCATCCAAGTAGGAAATGAAATCCCTATAAGTGAAAGAAAGAAAGAAACATCACCACACAAGTTAAGAGTAAGCCCATTATACCCTGTTGACCAGCAGTTCTTGGTTTGAATGACCTTTTCGTTTTTTTATTTAAAAATTATGAATTTTAATGTTGCACTTTGTGATTATTTTATAAAACATGTGCAGTAAATGCTGCTTTGTGTACAGAAATATAAATGTGATGTTTTATAAGGCACCTATAAAATCATAAAAGCATCTGCCAAGAATTTCCATTAAAGTTTTTAAAAAAAGAAAAAGAAGGAAGTCTCCATTGACTCATACAAGGGAATTGAACGTAAAATGAACATCAAATGCTTTTAAAAC
This sequence comes from Doris montereyensis, assembly GCA_037039925.1. Classification (NCBI taxonomy): domain Eukaryota; kingdom Metazoa; phylum Mollusca; class Gastropoda; order Nudibranchia; family Dorididae; genus Doris; species Doris montereyensis. The sequence goes on along the minus strand of JAXRKP010000078.1, from coordinate 519,061 downwards.
CAGTGAAAAATGTGAACGAACATCAAAAAGTCCAAAATTTGAGAAACAGGAGATGTGACAGAACTAAACGAGTTCTTGCAACTTTGCAGAGATAAAAATAGTAAAAACAAGTCCGGAAAAGGAAACTGAAAGAACAATAATAAAGATAGGAAACATTTAAATGCTGCTTTGTAAACAAAAGGAAAACAAATACGAAACCACTTGATCAAGTTAAGATAGGGGAGAAACAAAAGCGCACATTTCTATCCTCTTTCAACTCAACTTTCTTCATCTTAATTTTTTTTAATTTGTTTTTTTATTTCCCCCCCTCTGGAGTTTTGGTAACCAAAACTAGATCTATGTTATGAAAAATCAAACTTGATTTATTCCTGTTCCCGATACAAAATTTCTTCAGACACCCGCCCCAAACCTCTCAACGATAAGATTTCTGAGCAGCATGATTTTAAGTGAAAAGGGTTGATTTTGTTTTTAAAAAAAATGAAATCATGGTTGTTGGAGAAGTGCTCATAAACATATAGTACTAGTAGTAGTAGTAGTAGTAGTAGCAGTAGTAGTGGTAGTAGTAGTAGTGGTGGTGGTAGTAGTAGTAGTAGTAGTAGTAGTAGTAGTAGTAGTAATAGTAGTAGTAATAGTAGTAGTAGTAGTATTAATAGTAGTAGTAGTAGTAATAGTAGTAATAGTAGTAATAGTAGTAGTAGTAATAGTAGTAGTAGTAATAATAGTAATAGCAGTAGTAATAGTAGTAGTAATAGTAGTAGTAGTAGTAGTAATAATAGTAGTAGTAGTAATAATAGTAGTAGTAGTAGTAGTAGTAGTAGTAATAGTAGTAGTAATAGTAGTAGTAGTAATAATAGTAGTAGTTGTAATAGTAGTAGTAGTAGTAATAGTAGTAGTAATAGTAGTAGTAGTAGTAGTAGTAGTAGTAGTAGTAGTAGTAGTAGTAGTAATAATAATAATAGTATGAGAACCTGACATAGGCAATCTCTTACGATCTGGTGCAGGATAGGTGTTGAAAAAGGGGGGTTAATTTTATGTGGATCAATAACTAAATGCTATCAACACCTTTGTGGGAGTTTTTTTTAATCCATTAATAACTGGTATTTGATTTATACATCAAGAACTAATATACTTGATCAACAAGGACAAAATTATCAAGCACAAACCAAGATGTCATCAGTGTATATAATAAGCTAGACTCGTGTCACTAAAAGAGCATTAAACTGAAATTCCCTACTTGGAAAAGGACAACATAAGCAGGCAATCTAACAGAATGATATGATTGATAGCAGGGGAGGGGGGGGGCGCTGACCATAGCACCCAACCACTGTCCATTCAGCGAGTTATCCGAAAAAGTATTCGAAAGCTTTCAAACAAATAACACTTAACAATGAATTGAAACAATCGAAGTGACAGACTTGATAAGGCTGAGTTTTGTGTCACACGGAGGTCGACGACAAAATGCATAGAATTGTTTGAAACGGACAATATGTTAATCCATAGATAGGTTGTCATGCGGTCATTACCTATGAGAATATTGCAAAGATCTATCATAAGTGTGGGTATACCTACTTACTCTTTTAACTCCAAATCAGAGACAAAAGTAATGAAACTTCCGAATCTCGGCTGTCATTTCAGGGTGATCAGAAGACCACACGCATCATCAAAATTGAACAATAGTTATTAATTGTTACATAAACATGATGCTTACAATCTTGCAGTGAATTTGTTATCAAGAAAATGGGATGATTTAGGACAAAACTTTTGTTTAAAACTATCCAGATGGTAGTGTAGGAAAGTTCAAGGTTGCTTGAGTTTATTCAGGGGAAAAGTTGAAGATATAGGATGTTTGCAAGTTTTCCAGATTGTTGGGATGAACGTATCATAGAGTAAGTAGAGGCAGCAAATATTTCATGTATGACAGTGACAATTTAATGTCCATATATCTCTCTTACTTTAAATCAAGCGCAACATGCTGAACACGAAGTGACACGAATGCAAAGCAGATGTAAATATCGGGTTTGTGTAACAATTTCACATTCACAATTCCTTTATGAACTCTCATCAACTCTCATCCCTCATCAATTCAATTCAATTCAATTAAAAAAACTTTTAATCATTCCACAAAGGGCAATTATTCATAAACATATTATCACACAAACACAATGCATACTTCTTTCCTCATCTTCTTCTTCACAGATGTTCACATTAATTACATGTCTTGACATTTTCCCTTTTGTCATACCAAATTACTGAAAATTGTTTTTTTTTTTTTTTTAAAAAGAGCAAAGTAAACAATTATGATTAATGTTATCGCTAATCCACAGAATAGTATAACTTACATCACAACCGTTCTCAGTCAAAACATGCAAAATATTTCTTTAAAAAATCCAACTTAATTAAACAACCTGCTGTAGCGGCTAGGCTAAAACACTGCAGTGTTAGCCTAGCAGCTACATAAAAAAAGTGTAAAACGAATGATGAACAATAAGCCATTTTAGGGGCACATATCTACACATAGTAAAACGTCTGTCCATGCAGATAAAAGACTAGGGTAAGCACAGGCATAATATGTCAAAATTAAAATTAAAATTCTTCTTTTGAATGCCCATATTCAAGTACTTCATTTAGAAAAGAAGAAAAAAAGGAAGCATTAAAATTCCACATCGGTAAGATTTCAGACAAAAAGAAACAGATCTATATCGGAAAGTTCATATTATAGCCTTCATTATAATGTTACCACCGGCTCTTTGTAAAGTTTGATTAATTGTCTCGTCGACTACGTAAAGACATGCCTAAAATGTATACCTTTCTCTTTCAAATTTCATCTGCAAAAGCTATAAACAATGATAAGGACATAAGATAGTGTCAACACATGCATTGACAGATGTCATAGCCATGTATCATAAAAGGACTGCATGCGAAATGTTACGTGAATCAAATCGAATGAGATTTTTATAACTGTGTGACCCTTCTCATAAAAAAAAAACCTCACGGAAAGAGTTGATAAAAATTACTGGTTCCTGCTTATCACACTCTAAAAGGAAATAAAAAATCTCTAGTTTTAATATGAAGTGTTACATGGATGAAGAGAGGCAACTGAGACACTTCTTTCAAACCTACATGTATAGCCCTTTTGAAAAGTAGAGAAAAGTAAGAAAGAAAGAAAAACCCAACCCAAAACATTTAACTAATTAATTTCCCATAAACATTTTCCTTTGAAACTCTATCCCCTCACAAATAAAAGATTTAAATGAGACAAGACAAGATGACCTATCTCTCTTGATTGTCTCATGAGTTGTTTCCTCCCCCTCCCCTCTTTTTTCTTCTTCTTCCATACAATACTGAATGAGCCGGTGAGAAGGCCCATTGACACAAAGTAGGCAGCAGCCAACACCCACCCCCTTCCTCTTTCTTATTTTGATTAAGATGAAGAATTCTGGCAAAGCTGCCAACCATAGCACGTTCGTTTATTTAATTGGAAATTATCCCGTCCACCATTTGCGGTGCTCTCAGGGTTGAATTATAAGAAACAGCAAGATGAAAGGATAAGTGAAAGAATGAAAGGAAAGACGTAGGACCTACCAGCAGCACCCGCCAACCTTTACAAATAAATAAAAACCAGACTCTGACCGCACAAACTAATTCTGACATGCAAGACAGCCCGTAATGTTCTTAAAGACATTAATAATTTAACTTTACGGTAATTAACACACATTCCGCCGATTGCTGGCCTTCTGGCACAATGCAACAACTGTTTTGCAAACTCGGAATGGCGTCTCCAGACTGTCATCCCAATGTCTCTGAGTCTCTGCCTTTATCTTAGTGTTTCTTAAATAAAGAACTAGCTAACCCTCATAAATATACTCTTCAAGGTAAATACAGACATACAGACTCTGAGCCAGAAAAAAATTAAAAGAAGGTACTTAATGCTTTTTTTCTTTAAGTTCTTGACAAAATCAGTCACCAGTCTGGTTTCAAAACATTGTGCTCAGTTGTCATGACCATTAAGGTGAGAAAGGTGGATACGATAATACGGTTTGTGATTTGTAAGTAGAAAAATGATCGGTTAATGATACCGATAATACTCTAAACCAGGTACAATGAAAGTAAGAGAATAAAGCTGTGACAAAGATGGGAAGAACGTTTGATAATCAAGGACTAGCGACTAGCAAAGACCCTGTCCACCATGAGCTGTAATTTTTTGATGACAGTGATGAAAGTATATGGAAAACAGAAAACAAAGAATAGGGATTAACAGAAGAGTTGAGTTTTCTTTTTAAGTGGGTACACCCCATACAAAAGTCAATTTTGCCGACATACTGCATGAGAACAGACCCAAGCATTTCTAAGAGGCGTTAGTAAGCACAAAAACAGGTGAAAGAAGTGTGAACAGTAACTGATCCTGATAAACCACCAGAATGAAATCAAGATAGCATCTAGAAGCATACAGCAAAACAATTATCCAAAGCCCTGTAACCATGGCGGTAACACAGTCATTAAGACCACTATTTCAGAACAACAAGTTGATAAAATTGTTGAAAGAATGTGACATAGGGTCAGTGTGCTGACATATATTCAGGCTTAGGCCAAAATGAAACTCATTCATTTTTAAAACTCCTCATCCTATGATCTATCATCATAGTAAGTGGAGAAAAAATGCACTGAGGCATTCCTGAGCAGTCATGGGCACATCTTTAAGAACAATGTGGTTTATATCCTGCGAAAAATGAGTCCCCCCCCCCCCCACTATGGTCAACATGTTTTGTTAGCAACACTGACAATATTCTAGATTAACATATTACCCAAATGGTTGACTATATATAAACGCTGGCAATATCTCTTCCCCTCCCTCTCTCCCTACTCTCTCACACACTCACTCACTCGCATAGTGTGATAAACAAAACAAAGACCTTAAAAACTAAGGATACCATGCAACATTTGACTATTAACTCAGTGTCTGGCATGACTATATATCTCAATGACTGACCAGCAAATTGTTCAACATGCTTTGTAAAACTATATCTTATATGCACTTATTTATTTCAATGGGAGGAGAGAAGAATGATCCTCCATCAATCCCTAGTTTGTGTTGTCAGTATGCACATGTGTGAATGCATGTCTACTGTGGAGGACAAGAGACATAAGGAATTTAACTTGAATGTACTCATGCCAAGTGCTAAGAACAATTCTAAAATCAAAATAAAATATAAGCAATGTAGGACATCAAAAGAAGTGCAGCATGATAAAACTCTCATGCCAAACTGTCATGAATTTCCCCATGTCACTTCATAGAATTTAAAAAAAACAAACAAAAACAAAAACAAAAATAAAAAACAAGCATGTTTCAAGACAGTACTTAGGAATGCTATATGTTCAATAGTTTGAATCTGCACAAAATGATAACAAGTTTCACATGAAAAGAAGATACATCTGACTAATCACAAAGAATACAAATTGCAATTGTAATTCAAACACAGAAAGAAACAAAATTTAAAAAAACAAGAAAATTGAAAACCAGCTAGGTTTTCACAACTTTAAAACGAAACAGTAAATCACAAAAATGAGGCAGCACTGAGAGCTAAGCCTGCGTGTAACAACCAAGCATGAGTCGCAAATGACTCGTATCACAATTTGATCTCAAATTATTAATTTTTCTGTACACGTGTCAGTGTGTTAAAAACAACAGGGGCATAATATCATATTGATGCTTGAATACATTTTACAGTTTTCTTTTGAAATTTTGGCAACGATTCGACACATTCATTCAGACCTGACTGCCTTTGCTTAAATATAATATATGTGTATGTGTGTATACATCTATATATATAGTATGGCACTTCTTTCAGACATGTCACAAGTTCCAACAAGTAGCCTTTGTATGCAAATTGAAATTGTTATTCATTGTCCCCAGTTTGGTATAAAACTTGTTTAGGTTACCATCACAATTTGCAAACTCAGGCTGCAATTTTTATAACACTTTTGTCCCTTCAAACATAAGTGTTTCATGGAAGGTTTGAATCGCTTAGTTAACATTAGAAATCAAGTCAGACAAAGCAAAAATTCCAACAACAATTTTGTTTAATTTTTCTTTGCCGTTTTTGTTTTTAAGTTCTTGCTGGACATATAATTTCTTTGGAAAAAACAAACCTAACAACCCAGATATCTTTCTTTCTTTTTTTTAACTTTTAAAAAAAGATTGTCGTTGCCAACACCCATATTCCACTTGTGACATGCCAAAAAAGAAAAAAGATGACTTCAGTATCTGAAGAAAGGAAAAGGAGCAAGAAGCAAAGCAAGCAATCTCACACAAGTACTTTATCATTCTTTGAAAGAGTCTGTGTGCATCTACCCCAACTTGCATTAACCCTTTTTTTCTCTTTTCTTTTTTCTTTTAAACGAAAAGAAAAGCTTCATATCCCAAAGAGACATTTTGAAGTCTAACTTAGCCTACTCCTCAGCACTCTCAATGTTTCAAATTTTGAAGATTTTAAAAACAAAGAAATTCAAATCTTTATTGTTTTTCTTAAAAAGTAAAACTAAAAATCATCCTGCTTCTTAAATGAAGTTTAATTGCAATACATAGCATTAACTCCGGACTCTATGGAAATGCTCGTTCTATCTACATTCAACTCGGTCTGCAGAAAAAAAGCATAAATGCTCTTATTGTTAAGGCGTTAACATCTTGCCAAGCAGTTTGACAAAGATGTTTATCTTTAAGAGAGAGAGAAAAGAACCCCCCCCCCCCCAGAGAAAATAAAAACTATCACAAAATGTAGCTCACAGAAGCATCCTGACAAAATGCTACTAGACGTCTCCAACCGATCACAACAAAAAGAATTGATAAGCACCAATTTCAACAAGACAAGAACTATACATTATTCCTCGAGGTCATTGCAACTTTACATAAGATTATTTTGTTCTCATTTCAGCACAGAATGATTATTTCATGAAGGAAATTTGAAATATTTTGCTTTGAGTAAAAACAATTAATTATAATAATTAATGTTTGACTCATAATTATAAACATATCTTCTTAACAAACTGCGTGGCCATCTATGAGTATATATATACACAAGCACTGGGGTGTATATATGTTTAAAACAAACAATATGGATGAGAGGGTACATTAAAACCTCACTGAGGCATCATAAATTCTTGAGCTTAAATCAATATCCTCCAGACTTGTTTTAACAATTCATTCACATTATAAATCATTGGGAAGCTTCCAGAAACTCTTCATTTCTGGGAGGGAAGGGCAAGTTTAGAGTTACTTTTCTTTTCTGATTGTTTTATTTTTGTTTTGTTTTGAGGGGGAAGGGTTCACTTTCAGGGGCAGATTGGCTAGTTTATACAATCACACGAATTTCTTTCATAAAAGTAAGATTGCTACAACACTTGTTGGAACTTTGATGCAAGAGAAGCCATCAAATTATTTGTCTAAAGGTTTCAATTCTTAGTATTCTTCTGACCTCTGCCTGGGATTAGCTTTTATTTTATCTTCTTCAAGCACTTTGGCAAAGAAATGTAAAAAAAATGGTGACATTAAAACAAACCATAAGAGCAGAAAAAACTAATTAAAAACAAGGAACAAACACATTTGCTATAATATCTTGATCCTCTCACAACTTTGTGTACCTTCAGTTTCTTTCCCCCCCCCCATTATAGTGTGTGAATATCAGGATGGTATTCGACTGGTTTAAATGAAATCCAGTGGATGTTGAATTCCATAAATCCAAGATCACAAAAACGGCCATCTACATGCCTTTCTTATGACAGTGACAGTTTGAGTTGAAGTGACCTCTGCAGCAGTTTCACTTCAAGACTTGAAAGAGAGTTGGGTTTTTTTTTCCTTTTTTTTCTTTTTGGTGGTGGAAAGGTCAAACCTTAAGCCATTTTGTAGTTCCCATTCAAAAAGCTGATCCTCTGTCAGCAGCATCTGATGAAGATAATTCAAAAATGGACATACATGACAGAAAATAGAAGAATGAATGGCAGCAATAAAACTTCATGAATTGATTTTTTACTTTTACTTTTTTTCAACCATAAACATATTGTGAGAAGAAACAAAGCAATTATTTCCTGTGTCCTGTGTGATTCCCCCCCCCCCTTTCTCTTCTTTTCTCTCTTGTAATACAGAAAAACTTTTTTTCCTAAAAGGAAGGCCAGCCTTTAACATAATTAATCTCCTCGTCTTCTTGCTTTTTTTCTTTCTTTCTATGATCGGGTGGTGTAAAGGGTAGGAGACTTCAGACTGAATTTCTCACTGGAAAAAAGAAAGAAAGATTCTTCTAAAAAGACTCACCAGAGCTCCCAAGAGCATGTTCTGTCATACTAATACAAAGAGAATCAAGACGGGCATTGATCTCTGTATCATTGGGATTGTCACCACCTGGAGAGGACGTATAAATAACACTTGGTAAAGACATTTAAACATCTGAAAACAAAACTACAAAGGGCATGTTCTGTCATACTAACAAAAAGCGAATCAAGACGGGCATTGATTTCTGTATCATTGGGATTGTCACCACCTGAGAGGACGTATAAATAACACTTGGTAAAGACATTTAAACATCTGAAAACAAAACTACAAAGGGCATGTTCTGTCATACTAACAAAAAGCGAATCAAGACGGGCATTGATTTCTGTATCATTGGGATTGTCACCACCTGGAGAGGACGTATAAATAACACTTGGTAAAGACATTTAAACATCTGAAAACAAAACTACAAAAGGCATGTTCTGTCATACTAACAAAAAGCGAATCAAGACGGGCATTGATTTCTGTATCATTGGGATTGTCACCACCTGGAGAGGACGTATAAATAACACTTGGTAAAGACATTTAAACATCTGAAAACAAAACTACAAAAGGCATGTTCTGTCATACTAACAAAAGCGAATCAAGACGGGCATTGATTTCTGTATCATTGGGATTGTCACCACCTGGAGAGGACGTATAAATAACACTTGGTAAAGACATTTAAACATCTGAAAACAAAACTACAAAAGGCATGTTCTGTCATACTAACAAAAAGTGAATCAAGACGGGCATTGATTTCTGTATATTGGGGTTGTCACCATCTGGAGAGGACACATAATTAACGCTTGGTAAAGACATTTAAAAATCTTCTAGCCCGTCCGCTGATGTATCGCCCGACTCTTCTGCCTGGGCTGATAGATCCCTGAATTTCGTATCATGACAAGACATAACGATAAACATGGGGCAAATTGTGGCGTTGGTGGCCGAGTGGTTAGGCTGCCAGACTGGGGATCATGAGGTCCCGAGTTCAAATCTGAGCAAAGCTAGATCCGATGTTGTGTTCCATGGGAAAGACACTTAACACGCATTTTCCCCGCTCTACCCAGGTGCAAATGGGTACAAGCACTAGCTTGGGAGTGAGAGTAAAAACCTGTGTTAGACTAGCGTCGTGGCCAGGATGTGATTATCATCACCTGTTCCGCTTCGCGCTATTGAAACCGGGATGAGCTTCAGCTCCATGGGCCGAAACGGCCTTGAAGGAACATTTCACTTTTATGGGGCAAATTACACTGATAGACCGAGGTCATGGAGGACCGCCACTCCCTCTGTTGTATCAAGAGGAAACAGCAAGTTAAAAGATGAGTGAAAGGAAAGAAGTACAACCTACTCTCTGCCTAATATCCAAGGCAAGAAACTATTGAAAAACATTAAAATGCAACTGGAAGAAACAAAACAACAAAAAACAAAACAATGCACTATTCAAAATTAGAGAACTTTTTGCGAACAACTGCTTTATGAATGATCGCAATTTTAACAGTAATAACTGTAGCAATTCTCAATGACTGACAATTCAGATAGGTAGATAAGAGTGAAAAGCAAAACAAATTAAATGGAATAAAGAGAGACATGGTTCCTGCATAGTTCAAGGACTTGATGTGCCATGAACTTTCTGAGCCTTTGATAGTCAAAAGCGATATGAAAAAGGGGAAACTTACATTGAACAGGCAACGAAAGAGGCTGATTGATCGGGGCTGAATGTGTTCTTGACACTGACTGTTTGGTTTGTTGCTGGGGAAATGAGAGGAAAAGTTAGAAAATGATTCAACGCATATAAATAACATAGCTTTTAACATATACATATAACAGTGTGTGTATATATATATATATATATATATATATATATATATATATATATATATATATATATATATATATATATATATATATATATATATATATATATATATATATATATATATATATATATATATATATATATATATATATACATATAAACTTACAAAGGATGCAATCAAACATTTCATAGGCACTTCATTCCATGTCGCCCAACACTTGCTCATCACCACTAAAACTATTGCTGACTAGACGAGTTCAAACAAATAAGTGCCAAAGAGTACAAATAATGAAAATTATTACATGACACCCATGATGTTTACAATCCACACGGAGAGAGAGAAAAGGCTTATTTGGCAATAGTTCAACTATACCTCTAATAAACCAGGTTTGTTGAAGTAAGCCGTGTTCAAAGAGCTGTTTCTCTGCAAAGGCATGTGATTACTGCTGTTGGCCGAGCCCAAAATGGATCTCTTGGAACCAAAACTCCACTGCTGAACTCCGCCATGCATTTGCTGCTGCTGCTGAGGGTTGAGTGGCACTGGCCCGCGACCAGATCTGGGAATGGTTCACTCGCAATGGAATTGCTAAATGGAAAGGTGTTGCCCCAGAAACTGTCAGGAGAAAACAGAAAACTTTGAAGGTGTTTGTTTACTCTGATTTCCCCCTCATATTAGGGGGATAAAAAAAAAAACCCACCATAAACAACATAATATTCATGTCTCACTATATATCTCAATCAGTTTTTGTATTAATGTTTGATTTTGTACTGATTGACTGTATGAAGATGATGAAATATAACTGTTCAATCTTGTATCTGATTGATTGTAATATTTACTTTTTTTTAAAATTGAGCAAATATCAAGCCCTAGCCTGTGATTTACAATGTAATTTCCATTGGATAAATAAAGAAGACCTTATCTTATCTTAAATTTATTCATTTATCAGTTCACATTATATCTTCCGGTGTGTATGGCATCTTATCTTATATAATACTCATAAATGACTATTGAAAGAGCTTTATTAAACCTAAAGTCAAGATCTAGAACAGTTGTTCATGACTTGATTCTTACAAATCGGAATGACGATGTCAGCGTTCAGCAGGCATTCACGCTTTGAACGGAACAACGCTGTCAGCGTCACTTAAGTCGTGATTTTTCTCTCTTTAAGTGCAGGTTTTAACGAATCAATACTATAGTAATGTTGACAGCATCATTCAGTCAAGGCATAAATGCCTGCTGAATGCAGTTCTTAAAAGTAAAAGTGTCGTTCGTTTGTATTTTGAACTGAGACAAAAAATCTGGGCAAACAAAGAAAAATTTCCAGCTTTTAAAAGTTAAAACATTTTCTAAGAGAATGTCAAGAGGACATCAGACAAGCCATCCTCAAAGTCATGCTATAATTACCTCCTTCTCTGCCTATCACCATTTTTTGTGGAGGAGGTTGCCAGATCTTCTGTGCTGACTGTTTACGGGATTGCAATAGTTTCTTTTGTCGATCTGAAAAGGCCTGAAAACAACAATAAAGATTAACTTAAAATATAATGAAAACTGAGAGATGGATAGGCACACAGAAATACAGACAGAAATAAAAGGGACAGGTAGATAGATATGGGTATAAATGTGAAAGTGAAATTCAACAACAGTTCATAAGCCTAATTTTATATTGCTGATAATGTCTTAATTGTAATATGTTGTCCAATCTCAGCAACAACAACAAAAAACATACAAAAACACAACTTTAAATTTCATGAAAGATTTTGACAGATCTTTAAAATTCAAACATATACTGGGACTACAACTTGACAGCATATAATGATTAGTTCAATAAATGTATCTTTTATGTTTCTGGATGCTTGTATGTGTGAATGAGAGTAGGTAGGGGTAGGCAGGTTCATAAATAACACAAGAACAAAAAATATAATATCTAGTCAGAGGCTATATAGGTCATTTGAACTTTAAATGCCCCATACATCTTAATACAATCATGGACTTTTAAAAATGATTGAGCAAATAGTAATAAATAAGAACAATGCACATTCATTCATCATACAAATATTTTAAATTATAGAGCTCCGTATCAATGGCATTTTTAAAAGAACTAATACTGTTTGCATTTTTTATTCCATAATTTGACTGTTCGTATAATGAAAGAATTATGTCTCACAGAAGTAGAACTTCCTGTAATATGAATCTTTAATCTATCTTCCCGAATAAAATTCACATGAGATTAATTGAAAACTGATTTACAATCAATATTATCTATATTATGAACAATGTTATACAATTGGATAAGATCTCCCTCGTTTTCTTCTGTATTTTAGTGAGGGAGTGGAAGAAATTTCAATCTTACATCATGCCATATCACCATGTTCCAATTCTCTCAATAACCTTGTCGCTCCTCTTTGTATTTTTTTCTAAAAGAATGGATTGCTGTTTAAATAAAAGGCTTCATATACAATTTCCACATTCCAGTATAGGTCGAACAATAGTTTTATAAAGTGTAAAAAACATGTTTACATCCATATATGTGCAACGCACTGACATAAAACAGCCTACATATATATTGCCATACATACTTCATGATTCAGGCACTTGTCTATAAGTTGTAAGTATAATTGAAAGCACTCGTCATCTGGACGGCTTGCAACCAGTAGCTGTTGGCAAACTGAAAAAAACAAATCACATGACTTTTGTTGCATCAAAGTAAAATAATAGTCATAGTTCCCTTCAAGGCCATTATGGCCCATAGAACTGGAGATTATTCCATTTTCTATAGGTGACACAGAACAGGTGATTAGAATCACCTCCTGGACAGGCCGCTAGTCTGACACAGGTTTAACTCCCAAGCTAGTGCTTGTACCCATTTGCAACTGGGTCGAGTGGGTATAATGCGTGTGAAGTGTCTTTCCCAAGGAAAACAAATGTCGAAATTAGCTTTGCTAGGATTTGAATCTGGGACCTCAAGATCCCAAATCCGAATTTACAACCACTTGGCCAATAATGCGACATGATGCATCAAAGACAAGGATAACTCTTTTCTTTCTTCTCCTTCTTCTATACTTATCAAAAACAAGCTGAACACTTAAAATTTCTTATTATATTACTTTTCAAGACATATCAAATACCCTCGTGTTACTTTTCCATTATCAATAGGATTGAAGAGTCAATGAGCTGAGCGAGACGTTCATAAGTTACAGATTTTGCAAATTATTGCTAGAAACTCAGTTGGATGTCAAGCTTGGTATTACTGTGATGGAGTTTTACAAAACTGACAAAGCTCTCATGTAAAACAGTCATAAACATGGTTTTGGCGAACTCAACCATTCGAAACAAAAACAAACTCTAAACAACAAAAGTAGCACTAATTTTATTACAAATTTACAGATAACATTTGAATAAAACAAGTAACTGCGTAGACAACCCAGACAATTTTATTTTTTTTAAAGGACATTGCCTGCCACATGTATCCAAAATATAGACCACAGTTGATAACCTTTTGAAATCGAAAAACAGACTCTGGCCGTGCAAACTAATTCCAACTTGCACGACAGCCCGTAAGTTACATTGATAATTCAACTTGAATTAACCCTCTTATAGGGACATTAAAAAAAACAACTGCTGATTACTGGCCTTTCTAGTGAAGTGTGACGGTAGTTTTCCAAACTTACAATAGCTGTTCTGGACTTTCACCCAAATCTTAGAGTGTCTTGACCTCAAATACATACTTTTCAAGGTGAGTACAGACCAACAGACTCAAAGCAAAACAAAATGTACAAAGTGTAGTTTTTTGTGTACTGGTTAGCATATGATATAGGCGTATGAAACCAAATGAGTAAGACTCACACCTACCTTTGCCCATGAGACGGCAAAAACTGCCCCGGTAAATCGCCATCTGCAATTTCATCAGTAGGAGACTGCGGTGATGATGTTGATGAGGATGATGATGGTGGGGTTGAAGATGATGTATGTGGACCTTCTGTGGATGATGTGACAGACGGTTGTCCAGATGAAACAGCAGCATTTGAAGTCCTGGTAGCTAATTGAGAGTGTGATGAATTATACGCCTTAATAGGCGTGTTCAACATGGCTTTCATTTCTCCCAGTGCAGACTTGATGGAACCCCTTCCTCCGTTAAATTCTGGAAATGAGTGAAGAAAGAAGAAAGCAGCCATGAAGATTTTTCAAATGTTTACTGTACAATGTAACAAATCTTGACAAAATTACTGTCCAAATCTGTAGACCTCAAACCTCAATATAATGCAATACTTATCCAGCTATAAATCACAAACAAAATTTCATTGCCCTTTGAACAGCGCTTGTGCAATTTGAAACATCATACAAATCTGTGTGACACGATAAAGATTATTGTCGCTATTGAGACTTAATATTACAAAAACCTTGAAAACCCATTGGTTATTGGAAATAACCTGACCACCATAAGCTGTGATCTCACAGTATGTATTTTAACTCACAAAGATTGAATATGTAAATGTCAAAGAGTAAGTAAAATCAACTGACAGCTCACAAATATCCATCACTGTGAGAGGAGAGGGAGAGGTGACTCCAGGGAGACCCAAACGTAAGGCAACTGTTGTACAGTGAGGTGGGGCCGCTAAAAGGATGGCAGCCTTTTCCTGCTTCACCACCAGGGGTGATAGGTAAATTCGCTGAGCAATTTCATATCTCACTGCTAAGGGGTCTCTCGGAGCTCGCAGCTTTCACATGCTTTTGGTGACATGATAACGATAATGCAGCTTACAGGTTAAAGATGTGAGCTCTTTCATCAAATGAAGTTCAGCCTTAACATGCCTTGACATAATTATTGTCACCTTTGGGATAACATTTTTTTTTCACAGGAACAAATGATTGCCAGTCTTAGTAATATAAATCAACACAAAACAGAAGTGTTGATACCATATTTCCATAAAACATAGATTTTTTTACAACCTGTAACAAAACAAAGTTCACCTTTTCAAGCTTCCTTAAAAGCTCCTGTCTCTCTTTCAACTTGTTGATATTGATCATGAATTTGTGTCTAGCACCTTTGTGACATTCTGTGGAAGAAGAAACAATTGTTGTCAATTCAATGATCGAGAAATCAAGTAGATCAGCTGTGAGGTATGGCTTAAGACTCTCACACTGTTTTAAGAATTCCTCGACACAGCCTTTAAAAAGAACAATTCTCCATTTAACAGGATTTATGAAATTTCTATTGTAATCTGTAAAACATCATTCATGTAGTACTTTATCAGCTCATTAAATTTTCAACAATTACGTTTTCTTCTCCATGAGTGGTTTTCTTATTTTAAGGCCATATAAAAAAAAGCAGAGAAAAATGCTAATATTGCGACAAGGCCACCAGAGAGGAGGAAAAACCAACAAATAATCCCAAAGGATAAAGATTGACCATTAGTTGATACTTGAATCACAGATAATGCCGACAAACTCTCAGCTAGTGACGCTACCTGTTCTATGAGCCACTTTTCTGTAAGGTTCAGCATGTCTTCAACATTCCATCTGCCTAAAAAGGTATGCATACTTATGCAGGCGGAGTGTTTTAAGCCACACAGGGACCTCTGTCGATGAAATAAATAAAAAGAAACATCCGAATAAATTTCAATTCACGACCTTAAAATTAAAGCATCGCAACAAATACATACTTCTTTCATTAAGCATGAATGAAACTTTCATTTCTAATTATGCCATTATTTACTTAGCAACTCCTCCATTTCTCATATACAAAAGTCTACCATTTGTCTGCTAACTTATTCATGCATCTACATTTGAAGGAAATGGTAGGAATCTTGAATTGTCCTCACACACCGCAAAACAAATGTCTACCTCTAAGACCCTCTATATATCAGGCCTCTGAGGTGCTCACCCATCTGCTTGGTTGACTTAGGATTGATCAACCCCAGACATATGTCCTGAGAGATCGACTAGCAATGGTGTACTCCTAGACAGAAACCATGTTACTCACTATTTGCATGATAATTTACTAGTCACTTTTGAAAGTAAAAATGAACCTATATCTAGACAAACATCTACCAACCACCCAAAAGAGAGGAAAGAGGACAGACCTATCAGTAGCCTCCACCAACTGCTCACGAAAAAGAAGCAATGCCACACCCACTTCCACTTAAATGAGTAATTAATAAGGCTGTCATTCAGGTGTTAAACCTGTTTAATCATGTGTGTGCTGTTTCTAAGTGAGCTCTCCAACCACACTTCCCCCCATTCAATGCCATCTACCATTCCATCACATGCAGCTATCTCAGGGTTAAAAGAAAATACCAAGATCAAAGACATGTGAAAGAAAGAAAGAAAGAAAAGAAGACGGATCTATCAGTAGCTTCCACTAACTTCTCACGGAAAGGATCCAATGCCATACCCACTTTCACTTTACACTTTAATGAATAATTAATAAGGATATCATTCAGGTATTAAACCTATTTAATCATGTGTGTGCTGTTTCTAAGTGAGCTCTGCTCCCTGCTCACTTGAAGAAGATAAGAACTCAATGAAGAAGTAGGTATTGGGACCACGCCCGGGGTATCACTGACCCGCTGGCTTCAAGCTCTTGTGGAATTGACGACCACAGGATGTAATTCCTAAACACCATTATATCTACACACACTTTACATAATAATATAGATAATGTTATGCAATGGACTCTCATCGCAGCAGTCCGCCATTTTTAAAGAGCCTAGCCCAAGATAGAGACACGTGGAAACTAGTGACGAAATACATCCAGAGATATGATCAAGACCACCATACTCGTCATACACCAGTTCAGAGCGAGAAACGCCCATTGTGACTGCGATGTCTTTATTAATATCACATTATCTTCACACTTGTATTACCATATCCACCTAATAACTGTACCTAACACCGCTCAAAGATTTTAACCAGTCTAGCGTGGGTTCGTCCATCGGCTCATAACGACAATATTCACCATCTTAATTCACAATTTTGTCTTTTGCTATATCGTGTCGTCGACTTAGTAGTACATGTAGTATATTGTCCTATCGACTTAGTAGTATTATATTGTCCTATCGACTTAGTAGTATTATATTGTCCTATCGACTTAGTAGTATTATATTGTCCTATCGACTTAGTAGCATTATATTGTCGTAACGACTTAGTAGTATTATATTGTCGTAACGACGTAGTGTACTTATTATATTGTCCTATCGACTTAGTAGTATTATATTGTCGTAACGACTTAGTAGTATTATATTGTCGTAACGACTTAGTAGTATTATATTGTCGTAACGACTTAGTAGTATTATATTGTCGTAACGACTTAGTAGCATTATATTGTCGTAACGACTTAGTAGTATTATATTGTCGTAACGACTTAGTAGTATTATATTGTCGTAACGACTTAGTAGCATTATATTGTCGTAACGACTTAGTAGTATTATATTGTCCTATCGACTTAGTAGTATTATATTGTCGTAACGACTTAGTAGTATTATATTGTCCTATCGACTTAGTAGTATTATATTGTCCTAACGACACAATCGACGATTTTTGTAGTCACAATCAAACTCACAGTCGGCAATTGATTATCTCTCTCTCTCTCTCTCTCTCTCTCTCTCTCTCTCTCTCTCTCTCTCTCTCTCTCTCTCTCTCTCTCTCTCTCTCTCTCTCTCTCTCTCTCAAAAACACACACACACACACACACACACACACACAAATTGTAGACAGATTGGGTCTACCTTGTCACAAATTCCTCCAGAGTGCACTTTGTCGACTGACGATTCTCTTTCCAGTTCAGAAGGTTAAAGCCTATTTCCCCCTTCTTCTAAAAACGGCATTATGACAGTGTACATAGAACAATATCATTCTGAGTTGACGACGTATGCAAGGGGAGGAGAGAGAGAGAGAGGAGAGAGAGAGAGAGAGAGAGAGAGAGAGAGAGAGAGAGAGAGAGAGAGAGAGAGAGAGAAGAGAGAGAGAGAGGGGAGGGGTGTTAGTCATAATACATTATTCATAAGCTTGACAATGAGAACTTCAATAACCATCTCGCTCCAGTTTCTCCAGAGTTGTTAAAACTACAAGGCGTGGTCTGTGGTCTGAAGCAAGCAATGCAATGCAATGCACCGGGAGAACGACGACCGTTACCGCAGTGAAGAAGAAAAGACAATTCTTTTGAATTACCACACAAATGAAGAACGCAGACGACACGGCTCCACCCAACCAATCAACCAACCAAAAAGCCGTTGGAAGACGTTCAATACGGGGGACGCTTGTTATCTCTTTGTCATCGCAATCACTACGGCTAGAATCCTGCATCTACACATCAACGCATTTGATTGTTTGGTTTCCTTGATTTATTTACAGACTTTTATCTGCCTGCCTCTTCTTCCTTCCACACTCTTTACCATAATGAGGATTTAATTTCAAGTTTGTCCGCATATTTATCCTGCGGTTCTCCTGCTCGTTCGAATTTTAGTATTTACCATGTAGTTCTATTCATTCGACAGTCGTGTGTGTGTGTGTGTGTGTGTGTGTGTGTGTGTGTGTGTGTGTCTGTCTCTGTCTCTGTCTCTCTCTCTCTCTGTTTTGTTTTGTTTTACGGAACTTCATACTGTGATGATGATGATGATGATGGTGACGGTGATACGATTGTCGTAGTGGGTGAGCCAGAAAGAAAGAGAAAAAAAACATAAACGGGAACCCAACAACAGATTGCTTAATTGAAATTTACCCCATCCATCATTGTGGTGAAATTAGGGTGAATTAAGAGGAAATAGCAAGGAAAAAAAAAGAAAGAGTAACAAGAAAGAAGGACCTACCAGTATCGACCGCCAACCGCCCGCCCCAACAGAAGTAGGGGGGGAAAGTATTTCGATGAAATCACGACCATCACCCATCTCCAGCAAGGAACGTCCCAGTCAAGTATACACCATCGCCAACAAACAACGAAAGTGATCCAA